>BQNB010038749.1:5787-48538 GCA_026074375.1 Tanacetum coccineum | reverse complement strand
CGATTTTGGGGGTGTGACATCCAATATAAAAAAAACTAATCTAGTACTCTCTCCTATCCCAAAAATTCGGCACACACATGGACTAAGGAGACAACAAGAACACATTTTACCAACAAATACTCTTGTACAAACTCAGGACTAGTAAGACTTGACCAAAGACTAGAAAACATAAACCACATATCTCCTTATTTCACTCCTTATGTTCCAAATGCCCCACCCCTTGACCTATGGTCTTATGGTCTTTGTTATATCATTTTTGACTTGTCCACATGATACATATACTAGCAACTAGGAAAGAGATGAACACACAACTCATTCTTTACAAAAAAACATCAACTTATTTCTTTGTTTATTTCACTCCCACCCACAACTTGAAACTAGAAACCATACACAATCCATATAAATTATTTTACAACATTTACAAGCATTCCAACATAATACCTAAGCTATTCCAAGGAGGTTTAAAGGCTTGGTTAAGCCTTTACAAGAATCAAGCAAAGGAAAAACAAGTTAAGGTTTTCTTAAGAAAACTAGGGTTTTCATCCTTGGTTTTCAAGCTAAGGTTTAAATCACAAGGGTGTGATTTGTTGGTCATTCTTTACTCATTTACCTAAGGTTATCTAAAACCCTAATTATTTTTTTTACTACTTAAGATTTCATGTGTATAATGTTTATATAGTTAAATCACCATTTAGGATACTTTTAAAATGGATTTTCTTGTGATCATGGTTTTATGAACTTTTTCATATGTTATATAGTTGTTAATATCATGTTATAATGGAAATATAAGTATTGTACCATGTGGTTTAAGTGTAAAAAGTATATGTATAAACTAGTAATTAAAAGTTTACTTAATAAAGTTTATGATTTAAAAGTGTTGTTAAGGACTTAATACCATGGACACTTGGATAAAATATGGACTAGTTGACCCTATAATATATAAGTCATATGACATAAAGACTTATGGAGGACTTGTGGTAATTTACTAAGTTGAAAACTAAATAAAAACAAGTTTATATATATAAATACCTAATTATTAATAAGGGACTGTTTTGGTTCGAATTCCAAGACAAGGATTTTATGATTTTATAAAATACTACATGTCACAAGGATCGTGGGCATGTAGAGAACTTGAAAAAACGATTTATAACGAAGGAGATACGACGATTACAAGTTTACGATAATAAATACTTTTATAAAAATATTTTTATAAAAAGTTACTATTCATCAGGACCATTTATTTTTGGAAAACATCATAAATAAGTAGAACTTTTAATTATGAGAACGTGCTCGAAAGAATCACTAAAAACGGAACTAAAACGAGTAAGATATGACGTTTCAAGGTTATCAAACATTATTTATAAAAGCTGAAAAACCGTAAATGCTTCAGCAGCTACTGAAACTCATTTTTGAGGACCTTTGGGTCTGATTGAGCCAAAGTGTAAAGCTACAAAGTTGTTCGGAACGACATTTTACATAAACCTGCCGATTTTCATAATTTTTAGATGTATAGTTTGTAAACTAGACACTTTTCCTGACATGAATAATGTTAGTTCGTTTTTTTATAAAAATTTATGAAACATTTTGGAATCTCTTATATAATATTTATACATGTTTTTAACTTTATATATATTATTTTACAAGATGATTAAACTACTTATACGATAACATTATACGAATCATAAAAACGTTAAATCAAGTGTTTTTAACAAATAAATAAATTATTGGACAAGTATACTATTTTTATTTTACGAGTACAAATACATGGTTATTATTTAACAAATGCGATTTAAATATTGTTTCATTCTTTTAAATTAAACAAAAAAATTTAGGTGGTTATATAACGCTATAACTTGTGATGTAGTATTTAGAATAAATACATTACACTCATTCGGCCTATAATTATTTAGGTTGCATTCGGACCTTCACGTGACATTTCCACTCGTCGACTTACGTTATTTATTCATTCACTGAGGTGAGTTCATAGCCCCATTTCTATCTACTTGTTTTTCAAACTCTACGGGGTGAAATTACATGCTTGTTTGACTATGGACACAAGTGTTTTAAATTGTATCTATCCAGATTATTGCCTGAATATTATTGCCTAAGTTACCGCATTTGCCAATTAAGTCCCTACCAAATCATGAACCGTTAATTGCTAATGTAGTGAGTGCTAGTGTTGTGGATAGATCTATCGGGACTGACAATCCCCACCTGGAATTTTTTGTCACAAGTTGGCCATGGTGCATTTAACATTTAGAGGAACTTATAGGCTGTTTGGCAGACACCCTATATTTATTTTGGGGCACTGATAGTTAAGGTTTCGGTGTCATGAGCTAAGTGCAATAATACATGTTTTGGACTACTGAATTTGTTTCATAGTCTACCTTTACTTAAATCTTGTGGTCCACTCATTTACTGATAAACCTATGAATTCACTCAACCATTGTGTTTACTTTTAGCATATTTAATTTCAGGTCCTAATTTCTAAAGGGGAGCTGCGGGGATATCATGAAGATGGATTATGTGTTTATTTAAATTCGATGCACTCTTTAACTTTTAAAAACTTATGTCATCTTTTGAAATCGTGAAACTTTTGTGTTACAAATGTATGTTGAAGTTTATGACGCTTTTAAGTATGTGGGACCTACTGTGAAAACTCTGATATTTTATAATGCATCGAATGTACTTATTTAAAACGTCTCTTTGAGGTCGTTTCCTATATCTTGTTTGTTGTACTATGATGTGGCACCCCATTGTTACCATTCTGCCGCTACCTGATATTGGGGGTGTTACAGATTGGTATCAAGATCCAAGGTTATAGGGAACTGGGTCATTTTCAAAACATAGTCTATAACCAAAATATTTTTTTAAAAAAGATTTTCTTTTCTTTCACTTTCAAAATATAGAATCCTTCATCGCGTATTTGATATCCGCGCGCGTATTACCTGATCCTTACTTACTGTTTCGATTGTCATTATTGTATTATATAGTTTGTATATAATACTTGGTTTAAATTTCGATCCCTTACGTCTATCTTTTAGCGTATTACTATTCATTCGTATCGGTCGATTATATCAATATTGACCATTCTGATTAATGATGTTTATCTATAAAAGCATCACCGTTTAAATTATAAAATTTAATTTTATAATTGTTTAAAATAATTATCATTGTGAAATTTAATCTTGTAGCTATGTGGATTCATTATTGAATTGCATACTGTATTGATGATAAGTTCATAAGTATTATAATATTCTTATTTCCTCCGTTAGTATCATGTACCTCGACTCGACGTACTCTTACAAATTCTTAATGAATTTTGTACTCGTATTGTTGACAGAATCATGCCGCCCAGAAGATTGAAAAAGAAATCTGTTAAGAGGTTAGTGGAAAAAAGTGTGGCTAAAGCTATTGAAGAATACGAAAAGTCTAGTGCTAATTTAGATAGTGCCGGAAGTTCAGGAGGAAACACTGGGAATGCCGGAGGAACTGTGAATGTGCAGGGTTATTCGCACAAGACTTTTATGAATGCAAAGCCTCACTCTTTTAATGGAACGGAGGGTGTTGTTGGTTTAAGGCGTTGGTTAGAGAAGGTGGAGCAAGTGTTTGAAATCTGCAAGTGTACCGAAGAAGATAAAGTTATGTTTGCTGCTAGTAATTTCGAGGGTCATGCGTTAACATAGTGGAATGGGAATGTGCACACCCTAGGGCTCGTCAATGCTAACCGTATTCCCTGGATTGAATTCAAGACGATGATGACTACGGAATACTGCCCAGTAACTAAAATCCAAAGGATGGAGCAAGAGCTGTGGACTTTGACTCTGAAAGGAGATGACATCAAGGCATACAACAATCGTTTCCATGAACTGGTTTTGATGTGTCCTGAATTGGTGCCCACTGAAAAGAAGAAGATTGAAAAGTATGTTCGTGGGTTTCCTGAAAGAATCAAAGGAATCATCACTTCTTCAAAGCCTGCAACTCCGCATGATGCCATCAACATGGCCCGTGAACTGGTTGAGCAAGCAGTTGAGGGTATGGCTACTAGAATTGGTAAAAGTAATAAAAGGAAATAGGAAGACCTCCAAAGAAACACCAACAACAATAACCCCAAAAACAACAACAACCGCAACCAAAATAACAACCATCACCAACAACAAAACAGGAGGCAGGAAACTTCCAGGGCCTATGTTAAAGCCCCATCTGAGGGTAGGGGTTATGTTGGGAATCTACCAAGGTGCAACCGTTGCAACTCCCACCATAATGGGCAATGCCCTCCAAAGTGTCGGAAGTGCCAAAGAACTGGTCATCAGGAGAAAGACCGCAGAGTTAGGGTTCCAGGTGCAGGAGTTACCCCCCTTCAGGATGTGACTTGTTATGGATGTGGTGAAAAAGGATATTACAAGGACAAGTGTCCAAAAGGAAGGAACCAGCAAAATGAGGGAGCTCGTGCGAGAGCTTACGTGGTGGTTGAAAATCCGCAGCAGAATCCGAATGTGGTCACAGGTACGTTTCTTCTTAATGATCACTACGCTTGTATTCTCTTTGATTCTGGTGCAGAAAAGAGTTTTGTATCTTCTGCGTTCACACCTTTTATTGATATTGCCCTAACTGCTTTAAATACTAGTTATGAAGTAGAGTTAGCAGATGGAAAGGTGGTTAGTACCAACACTGTTCTACGTAGTTGCACCTTAGTCTTGCTTAATCATGTGTTCAAAATAGACTTGTTACCAACCCGGCAAGGTAGTTTTGATGTCATTATTGGGATGGACTGGTTGTCATACCACCGATCCGTCATAGATTGTTATGAAAAGATTGTCTGTATTCCTCTTCCGAACGGCAAGATTCTTGAAGTCCAAGGTGAGAGGCCGGAAAAGGATCCTGGATCACTTGGGCTGATGAAAAGAAGCTTGATGACATTCGGGTTGTCCGAGACTTCCCAGATGTATTTCCAGATGATCTATCAGGTTTACCTCTTGTGCGTGAGATAGAATTCCACATCGATCTGATTCTAGGCACGTCGCCAGTTGTTAAATCGCCATACCGATTAGCTCCGTCAGAGATGCTAGAGTTGTCAAACCAGTTAAAGGAGCTTCAAAAGAAGGGCTTCATTCGACCCAGTCATTCTCCATGGGGAGCACCCGTGCTTTTTGTCAAGAAGAAAAACGGTGCGATGAGAATGTGTATTAACTATAGGGAATTAAATAAGTTGACTATAAAGAACCGTTATCCTCTCTCCCGAATTGATGACTTGTTTGATCAATTACAAGGTGCGTGTTGTTTCTCCAAGATAGATCTTCGCTCGGGATATCATCAGTTAAGAGTTCGAGAGGAAGATATACCGAAGACCGCGTTTAGTACCCGATATGGACATTTTGAGTTCACAGTCATGCCATTTGGGCTGACGAACGCACCATCAATATTCATAGACTTAATGAATCGCGTCTACAAACCGTCTTTGGACAAATTCATAATTGTGTTCATTGATGACATCTTAATCTACTCAAAGTCAGAAGAAGAGCATGAAGTCCACCTAAAGACGATTTTGGACTTACTCAAGAAGGAGAATTTATACGCCAAATTTTCAAAGTGCGAATTTTAGTTGAAAGAAGTCCAATTCCTAGGACATGTGGTCAATCGTGACGGTATCCACGTAGATCCTAGCAAGGTTAAGTGGGTCAAGAACTGGAAGACTCCTGAATCGTCAACAAAAATCCGTTCATTTTTAGGATTGGCGGGTTACTACCGAAGATTTATTGAGAATTTCTTAAAAATCGCCAAGCCTCTCACCCTGTTGACTCAAAAGAATAAGACATATGTGTGGGGAGATAAGCAAGATGAAGCTTTCCGCATTCTGAAAGAGAAGCTATGCAATGCTCTAGTGTTAGCACTCCCCGATGGACCAAACGACTTTGTGGTCTATCGTGATGCATCGAAACAAGGTTTTGGGTACGTGCTGATGCCACGAGGCAAAGTGATAGCGTATGTGTCAAGACAGTTGAAGACGCATGAGAAAAATTATACCACCCATGACATGGAATTAGGTGCGGTGGTGTTCGCCCTTAAAATCTAGAGACATTATCTTTATGGGACGAAAAGTGTTATCTACACTGACCATAAGAGTCTCTAGTACATCTTTGACCAGAAAGAGTTGAATATGCGCCAAAGGCGGTGGATCGAGCTGCTCAATGACTATGAATGTGAGATCAAATACCACCCGGGCAAGGCAAATGTGGTGGCAGATGCCTTGAGTAGAAAAGAAAGGCTCAAGCCAAGGCGAGTAAGTGCTATGAGTATTACTATTCATTCTGGACTTAAGACTAAGATTTTGGAAGCACAGGGCGAAGCTTCCAAGGATCTCAAATCTACAGCTGAATGGCTAAGAGGATTAGAAACACATTTTGATGAGCGTCCGTGATGTGGGGGAATTTACTTCTTCGCTCGTAATTTAGGATCCATCGAGTGGATGGTTGTAAGGAAATTGTTATGGAAATGAAGCTCATATTCCTACGGATATTCAGTAATCCGGGTACGAATAAGATGTTTATGATCTGAGAGACTTGTATTGGTGGTATTGGTATGAAGAGAGACATTTGTGAGTACGTTAGCAGGTGTTTAGTGCTTAAGATTAAAGCGAAAACAGAAACCGCAGGATTAGTTCAGCAACCGGACCTGAGTGGAAATGGGAGAAGATAACAATGGACTTAGTCACAAAGTTGCCTAGAAGCAGCAGTGGGTATGATGCGATTTGGGTCATAGTGGATAGATTGACCAAGTCGGCTTACTTCTTACCCATTTGTAAAGATTACAAAACGGAGAAGCTGGCAAGGATTTATATCAACGAGATTGTGGCAAGACACGGTGTGCTGGTGTCAATCATCTCAGACCGTGATGGTCGATTCGTGTCACACTTATGGCAAGCTCTTCAGAAAGCGTTAGGTATAAAACTACATATGAGTACGGCTTACCATCCTGAGACCGACGGTCATAGTGAGTGTATTATTCAAACGCTGGAAGATATGCTACGAGCTTGACTTATGGATTTTGGTGGCAGTTGGGATACTCATCTCCCGTTGGTTAAGTTTTCTTATAATAACAGTTACCACACGAGCGTTAAGTGTGCACCATTCAAGGCTCTGTACGGGCGAAAGTGTAGATCCCCCGTCATATGGACTGAAGTGGGAGAAAGTCAGCTTATTGGACCAGAAATTGTGCAAGAAACGACATAAAAGTTTTTAGATTAAGGAAAGGTTGAAAACGGCAAGGAGTCGCCAGAAAAGCTATGCTGATAAGAGGCGTAAGCCTCTTGAATTCCAAGTTGGAGAGCGAGTGTTACTTAAAGTATCTCCATGGAAGGGAGTGGTACGATTTGGTAAGAAAGGAAAGCTGGCACCACGATATATGGGACCGTTTGAAATAATAGAGTGTGTTGGACCGGTAGCTTATCGGCTGAAGTTACCTCAGGAGCTGAGTTGTGTCCATGACACGTTTCATGTGTCGAACCTTAAGAAGTGCTTGGCTGAGCCAGATGTTCAAGTGCCTTTGGAAGAGATCGAGATTGATGGAAATCTGCGTTTTATCGAAGAGCCTATTGAGATTGTGGAGCGGGATGTGAAAAAGCTAAAGCAGAGATGAATCCCATTAGTCAAGGTTCGTTGGAACTCTCAGCAAGGAGCTGAGTATACCTAGGAACGTGAAGATCAGTTCCGGAAGAAATATCTGCATCTCTTCTCTAAACCCGTACCTTCGTCAAGTGTCGCAACTTGAGCCTTGAGGACA
Organism: Tanacetum coccineum; assembly: GCA_026074375.1. Classification (NCBI taxonomy): domain Eukaryota; kingdom Viridiplantae; phylum Streptophyta; class Magnoliopsida; order Asterales; family Asteraceae; genus Tanacetum; species Tanacetum coccineum. The sequence goes on along the minus strand of BQNB010038749.1, from coordinate 40,759 downwards.
AGGCTCTTCTAACGGGTGGAGACTGTAACATTCTGTATTTTCAGGTCATTTACGACGCTATTTATTTCACTATTATTTTTTTCTCTTTCTCGTACGCGTTTACTTTTAATTCTTATCATATAATTAAATCGCATAAGCTAAAAAATTTCGTTCAACGTAATCAGGCACCAAGCAAATTAAAATTTACGTCAAGCAAGCCTTACATTATTTTTATGAAAATAATAATTAATTTTTTTTACATATTATTTTTATTGGTTACGTAAAATGAGTACGTTTCGCGATAAATTAAGTTTAGGCATTCCCGGAACCACCATAATTAATCTACGCTTCAACAAAAACCCATGTTTATATCAAATGCTTAAAGTTGTATAAAACTTTACCCATGATACTTATGTTAGTCGAATTTACACCTAAGGAAAACAACCAAGACATAAACAATTCAAGTATACACCTTATGATTAAACTTACACATTAAAACTTCAAGAAATGCAAGTAATATCTCCAATATAAAAAAAACTAATATAGTACTCCCTCCTATCCCAAAAATTCGGCACACACATGGACTAAGGAGACATACAACCCTAGGACTAGTAAGACTTGACCAAAGACTAGAAAACATAAACCACATCTCTTCTTATTTCACTCCTTATGTTCCAAATGCCCCACCCCTTGATCTATGGTCTTACGGACTTTGTTATATCATTTTTTACTAGTCCACGTGATACATATACTAGCAATTAGGAAAGAGATGAACACACAACTCATTCTTTACAAACAAAATCAACTTATTTCTTTGTTTATTTCACTCCCACCCACGGCTTGAAACTAGCAACCATACACAATCCATACAAATCATTTTACAACATTTACAAGCATTCCAACATAATACCTAAGCTATTCCAAGGAGGTTTAAAGGCTTGGTTAAGCCTTTACAAGAATCAAGCAAAGGAAACACAAGTTAAGGTTTTCTTAAGAAAACTAGGGTTTTCATCCTTGGTTTTCAAGCTAAGGTTTAAATCACAAGGGTGTGATTTGTTGGTCATTCTTTACTCATTTATCTAAGGTTATCTAAAACCCTAATCATTTTTTTACTACTTATGATTTCATGTGTATAATGTTTATATAGTTAAATCACCATTTATGATACTTTTAAAATGGATTTTCTTGTGATCATGGTTTTATGAACTTTTTCATATGTTATATAGTTGTTAATATCATGTTATGATGAAAATATAAGTATTGTACCATGTGGTTTAAGTGTAAAAAGTATATGTATAAACTAGTAATTAAAAGTTTACTTAATAAAGTTTATGATTTAAAAGTGTTGTTAAGGACTTAATACCATGGACACTTGGACAAAATATGGACTAATGGACCCTATAATATATAAGTCATATGACATAAAGACTTATGGAGGACTTGTGGTAATTTACTAAGTTGAAAACTAAATAAAAACAAGTTTATATATATAAATACCTAATTATTAATAAGGGGCTGTTTTGGTTCGAATTCCAAGACAAGGATTTTATGATTTTATAAAATACTACATGTCACAAGGATCGTGGGCATGTAGAGAACTCGAAAAACCGATTTATAACGAAGGAGATACGACGATTACAAGTTTACGATAATTAATACTTTTATAAAAATAATTTTATAAAAAGAATACTTTTATAAAACTATTTTTATAAAAGTTACTGTTCATGACAGAAATAATTATTTTTTTAAACCTCATAAATAAGTAGAACTTTCAATTACGAGAACGTGCTCGAAAGAATCACTAAAAACGGAGCTATAACGAATAAAATATGACGTTTACGGGTTTTACAATAATTAAAACTATAAAAATAACTTTATAACTGGTGTGAACAGTAAAAAGTACTGTTCATCAGAGGGTTAAAAATATGAAAATGTCAAATTTTGATAACTCGTCCTAATACGAAAGCGTGGGCATAAGAAACGTCAAAATCGGGCTTAAAACGCGAAAGTTACGCCAGTTTTACTAAAACGGTAATTATAAACGTTTTCCACTTATTTAACACAATTTTTTACCACACAATTAGCATGTGATTAAACTATATAGACTATATGTGTATTAATCAAATTACTATAATACTAGGGAGAACCCCCCCCCCGGAAACCGACCCCCCCCCCCCCCCCCCCCCCCCCCCCCCCCCCCCCCCCCCCCCCCCCCCCCCCCCCCCCCCCCCCCCGTGTTCCCCCCCCCCCCCCCCCCCCCCCCCCCCCCCCCCCCCCCCCACAAACAAAGGGGGGGGGGGGGGACAAATAAAAAAAAAACTTTCATAATGGAGGCCTCTTCGGGGTGCGTTTCGACGAGTTGTTGGATTTCGATTTTTAAAGTGTCCTAAGCTCTTCATACGTTCATACATGATCCTCTTAATTATGATAGCCCGATCGGATAGTATGAGAGCTATTAGACGTTTATAAAAATAATCAAAGTGTTTAGTACTTATACGACCTATATTGGATTAGGTTGCCTTCGGATTCCTTCGTGACGCATTTTCTATTGTGAATACTTGTTGATTACCATTCACTCGAGGTGAGTTCATAGCCCCCTTTTTCTACATATGGTTTAGAGACAAAATATACGGGGTGTAATAGTGTGTGTGTGCTGTTTACTTATTGGACACAATAGTATTTTTCATATTGTATGCTATCCAGATTACTGCTCTGATTAATAATGCCTAAGTTACACTTATGCCGTGATAGTCCTCTACTTATCATGAATCCGTTAATTGCTATTGTAGTAAGCTGCGATGTGTTGTGGATAGATCTAGTCAGGCTGACAATCCCTACCTTTCCTTTGGGGTTCACTAGTTTGATCAAGGTGCATTTATCATTGAGTATGTGTTAGTTGTTGGCAAGCCATCCCCCTATTTTTAGATTGGGGCACAGAATCTAGTTAAGGTCTTCGGTGTCAGAGACCTTAGTCAATAATAAATGTTTTGACTTTGAATGTGTTTCAGAGTCTACTAGTTATCTTTCGATCTGTGGTCCCCCTGTTTTTACTGATAAACCTATGATTTCACTCAATCTTTGTGTTGACTTTTAGCATGTAATTTCAGGTCCTAGGGTATGAAGATTGGACGGGAGCCGTGGCGGATATCTCCATGAGATGAATTCTGTGTCTTTATACTAAAGTTTATGCAACTTTTATTATCTTTTAAAACTTAAGTCATTCTTTGGTATGTAAAATAACTATGAAGCTTTTGTTTAATATAGAATGTTTATGACTTTTAAAACTTATGGGACCTAATGTATAAACTCTAATATTTTGCTATGGCGTCGAATGAAATCTTGTCTTAAACGTCCATTTATGGCCGTTTCCTATATCTTGATTGTTGTACTTTGACGTAGCACCCCATTGTTACCATTCCGCTGCTACCTGGTTTTGGGGGTGTTACAAAAGGCAAGCTTAAATAAGATTGAATATGAGCATGTATGTATTGACTTAGCACATGAAGAACATAGCTAATATCAGGCCTAGTATTTGTCAAATTAATCAACTTCCAAACTAGTTTTTGAAATTATTAATACCAGTTAAAGGCTTATCAACAACAGCTTCTACCTTTTTAGCAGTACTTACTTTCACCTCAATGGGAGTATTACTAGGATTACAAGCCAACATAACAAACTCAGCTAGAACTTCAAGAGAATATTTATTTGGTTAGATATAAATTACCTTTGAACTTCAAAACTTCTATACCCAAGAAATACTTTAACTTCCCTAAATATTTGATCAAAAACTTACTCTTTAGAAACTCTTTAACTTTATTAATTTCATCTAAATCATTTTCAATTATCCCTATATCATCAACATAAACAAGCAATGCTATAAAAACATTCTATTTATTCTTAGTGAACAAAGAAAGGTCATTTTTGCTTTGCACAAAGTCATTTTAAATTTGCACATAAGTAAGTTTATCATTCAATTTTCTTGGTGCCTGCTTTAAACTACATAAAGACTTGACCAGTTTATAAACTCAGTTATCAAATTTATCAAAATAACCATTTGGCAACTTCATGTAAACATCTTCAACAAGATCATCATATAAGAATGCATTATTTATGTCCAGTTGAAAGATAGGATACATAACAAGCAAACATCTAATAGTTACAATCTTAACCATATGAGAAAAAGTTTCTTCATAATCAATACCCTTCTTTTAATTATAACTCTTAGCTACAAGTCTAGCTTTAAATCTTTCTACTTCACCACTAGACTTATACTTAACTTTAAACCCTATTAAGAACCTATGGCATTTCTTCCTTCAGAGGATCAGTAATAATCCTGGTTACATTTCTATTCAGAGCCTCCATTTTCTTGATTCATGGCATCTATCCATCTTGTATAACTAGAAAGCAATCATCATAGTGGTCTTAAGCTCAATCTATTTTGTTTATACTAGTAGAGAAGAATGAAATTTTACAGACTTTCCCTTAGGAATTAGAATTCACATGACTGTCCTATACCCCCCCCACCTCATACGTAATCAAAAACAGTTTCAGGTTAAATCTCATGCAGTTTAGCAGGTAAGAAGCTTTCTAGAAGACCTTCTTAAACCACTACTCTGATTGTCTGGAATGTTAAAAATATTAAGCCCTTCAACATACTATTGAAACAATGGATTGAAATCATCATAAAAGTCATCACCATCAGAAAAATTATCAATATCGTCAGGCATTACATCATCCACCTCTTCATTGGTGGCTGGTTCTAGTGTACTTAGGATGGCCCTACCTTCATCCATTTTAGTATCTACCCGATTTTTCTTTTTAGTACCTCCAGGATGAAATAAAAAAAAAAAGAAACCTCCCCAACGCACCACAATAAAATAGAACTCCCCCGGTTAATTTCTTTCCTATGTCTAATATTTTTATCTCTCCAATTATCATCATTGGGTTCAACTGACTTTGTCTCTTCATCAAAATTATTGAAAACATTTAAACTGTCTATGTCTTGACTAATCATTTTATAACCTTTGTTTTTAGATTGATTTTTAAAAGAAAACATTGTTTCATAAAACTTAACATCCCTTGAATAAAGCATCTTTTTATTGTCAAGACTATACAGTTATACCCTTTTTTTGCTAAAAAGGATATCCCTAAAAGACACATTTATCAGACCTAGAAGAGAACTTATCAGAATTATAAAGAACATTTGAAAAACTTAGGCATCCAAATGTTTTAAGATGAGAGAGATTTGGTTCAATTTTATATATCAATTCATATGGTGATTTTCCAAACAACACAGAGCCTGGTAACTTGTTAATCAAGTACACAACAACTAATACACATTCAATCTACATGTTCAAATGTATTCTCCTCTGAAACATGAGGGCTCTAGAAACATTAAGCAGATGCATATGCTTCCTTTCTGCTATCCTATTTTGTTGAGGGGTATAAGCACATGAAGTCTAGTCTGATGTATTATACCATTATATTTAAAGAACTTATTCAAATTTTGATTCACAAATTCATTCCTATTATCAGATCTAAAAACTTTAACAGTTTTATTAAACTGGTTTTTAATCAGATTATAAAAAGTTTGAACATGTTCACAGACTTCATGTTTCCCCCTTAGCAAGAATACCCAAGCAGCTCTAGAAAAGTCATCAACAACAGTCAAGAAATACTTAACCCATTATATACTAGTAATCTTATTAGGTCCCCAAACATCTAAATAAACAATCTGTCCAATTTGATTGGTTTGATGCTCACTCAAAGGAAATGGATCCCTTGTTTGTTTGGCTTTATGACATACCTCATAGGACCAACATTATTTAAATTTTCAATGTCTATTTTTTTAAATTCTTAAGACTTGGTCAGAAGGATGACCAAGTCTATTATGCCATAAGCATTTAGACAAACAACAAGCTTTTAATGTTATTATTTGTAAGTTTTCTACTTGTGTCAAAGAAATACAAACCACCTTTTTCACTACCATTCCCCACTAAGGTCATTTGAATATAATCCTAGATAAAACACCAATTCACAAATTTCACAAAATCCCTTAGTATATCCTTTCCACCGATTCTAAAAACACTATAAAACAAATCCTAAAAGATAGGGTGTTAGTGGTGCTATAATGTATAACACCCCGTGTTTTAGGGTCATTGTACGACGTCAATAAATTCACTATTTATTTTTAGTATTGTACGCGTTTGCTTTTAAATCGTAATCGTTAAGTTAAATCGCGTAAGCTAAAAATTATCGTTCAATGTAAACGGGCATCAAACAAGTTAATTGTTATTACATCAAGCAAGTGTTAAGTATTGATTTGAGTATAAATTATTAACTTTGTCTTATTTTATTTTATTGGTTACGTAAAGTGGATTTCGTTTCGCGTTAAAAATGCCGTTTTGGCATTTCTGGAATCACTAAAACTTTTCTACGCTCAAATTTACCTACAATTATACCCAATACTCAAAAATTACAAAATATCATCACTTATATACATGTATAGCCGGATACATAAGGATAGAAACAAAGATATTATCCAATTTCAATCTACTTTCCTTGAAATCATGGGATGACTTCTACATTAGGGAACCAATAGATATTTTCTTACAAGCCTAATAGTGTTGGACCATGACTTCCCTAGAAATCCTCTTTGTGTCTCTTGACTAAGTCTTAGGGTATATAATGCCTTAGCTAAAAGATAAACACACACACTCTCATTTCCAAGGTGAAAACAACACAAAATCCTCTCTTTTCTCTCCTTATAGGCCACGGCCAAAAACTCCCAACATAAACCATCCATACAAATTTTATTTACCACATTTACAAGTGTTCCTACATCATATCTAAGATAACCTAAGGTGTTTAGAAAGTTTACTTTAAGGTTTACAAGTGTTAAAGCAAGAAGGTTCAAGATTAGGGTTTTGGTAAAATTAGGTTTTTCAAGTGTTGAAAGCCAGGGTTTGTTTGCTAAACAAGGGTTTAGATCATATTGTTCATCATCCTACTTCATATTAAGGCTACCTAAAACTCTTAATCTCTTTACTTTCATGATTTTATGCATATATAATGTTTGTGTAGTTAATCACCATCTAAGGAATATAATGAGATATAAAATGGTTTTTATTCTTGTTTATGGTTTTGGTAAACTTTGTCATATGATATATGGATGTTATGGATCATGTTATAAAGCAAGTATATACACTATATGAGTGTTGGTTAAGTTATATAAAGCATATATAAGTAAAAGTATAAAAAGTTACTTATAAATGTTCATGAACAAATGAGTATGTAAACTTGATATTCTTGTGATTCTTGGACAATATATGGACTAATCATGGACTAGAGACCCTAAGGATGTAAGACATGTGATATTGAAGGTTGTAAAGGACTTGTAACAAAGTGGTTAAACTAAAAAGTTATAAAAACAACTTTTAAACACATTTTAACAAAATGGACAAAGTGGGCTGTTTGGAATTCGGATCTACTTACATATAATAAAAAAAAAAATAAAAAATTAATAAAAAAAAATAAAAAAAAAAAATTAACAAATAGAAATAAAAAAAACAAAAAACACAATAAAAAAAAAAAGATTAATAAAAAAAAAAAACTTTATAAAAAAAAAATAAAAATAAAAAGCTTTAGGATTTTATAGAAAATACTAATGTCACAAGGATCGTGGGCTGTAGAGAAATCGAAAAACCGGATTTATAACAACGGAAGATACGTATTTTAAGTTACGCGTTAATTAAACGCATTTATAAAAACCAATTACTATTCACATTTAATGAAAATGTAAACATATTTTATCAGTTAGTACATAATTTTAGGATTTCAAAACAATAAGAATCATAATTTTATGATTAAACGAAGGGGAAGGTTATGAATTACGCGAATTTACAACAATAAATACTTTTATAAAAACTTATTTTAATAAAGTTCTATTCATTTCAGGACATGATAATTTTGAAAAACTCATTAAATTTGGATTAAAACTTTTTTGTTTTTTTTTTTTTAATTACCGACGACGTACTCGAAAGAATCACTAAAAACGGAGTTTAGCGAATAAAATACAACCTTTACGGAGTGGGAGCTTCGATGACAAATTTTATAAAAATAGAGTAAGTACCATTTTTGGTCCTTGTGTTTGGTGCGTTTTTACTTTTGGTTAGAATTTAAAAAAGTTTGGTTTTGGTCTAAAAGACTAGTTTCGTTACACTTTTAGTCCTAAAGACAAAGTTCGTTACACTTTTGGTCCAAAAGGACACAGTTTGTTCCACTTTTAGTCCATAAATTTTAGGTCGCAAAATTTACGGAATTGGACTAAAAGTGGAACAAAACTATGTTTTTGAACCAAAACCAAACCTTTTTTGAATTTTGGACCAAAAGTGAAAACGCACCAAACCAAAAGGACAAAAAATGTACTTATTTATAAAAGTATATGAACAGTAAAAATTACTGTTCATCAGGGGACTAAAAATATGAAAATGTAATATTTTGATAACTCATATTAATACGAAAGTGTGGACATAAGAAACGTAAGAATACGGCCTAAAACTGATAAGTTACGGTCGTTTTTTCTAAATGAATATTTATAAACGTTTTAACTTTATAAATACGATTTCATAAATGAAATTAGATGATGATGTAGCTATATAGAATTATATATGGTAGTAGTTATTCAAAGTGCTTAGTACTTATACGGCCTATAATTAATTAGGTTGCATTCGGCGTTTATCTGACGCATTTTCTGTGATATACTTGATATTCATTCACTCGAGGTGAGTTCATAGCCCCACGTTTTACATTTATAATGATTTACAAGTTTTGGGGTGAGAAACATATGCATGTTTTACAAATTAGACGCAAGTGTACATTTTACTTGATTACGTGTTTGCCTAAGTAGCAATAACTCATTTGAGCCCATAATCATAAATTGTCAATTACTAGTTGTGAGCGCGAATGTTATAAATAGATCTATTTGGGATTGACATCCCCGTTCGGGTGATTAGCTATCACTGGACAAACGAACGTATACCATGTCGAACATAGGATGTTGCGGGTTAGAACATCATCACGGGCAATGTTGGCAATTTATATTGCATTTCATACATGTCGAGCTTCAGTGTCATGAGCTTAGGAAAACGTAATTATATTTTATGATGTTTGCATATGTTGCATTATCATGGGGAAATCTTGCGGTCCTACATTATACATTTACAAACCTATGAATTCACTCAACAATATGTTGACGTTTTAAAGCAATGTTTTTCAGGAGGTCAATAAGGCACGAGATGCAAGGGATACATTGGTGCTTATATTTTGGATGTCACATGCTAAAGATTTGGTTGCATTATATTTTGGGATAAATTGTTATGAACTAAAATCTTGTATTCTGTATTTTGAACAAGTAAAGTTTCGGACTTTTGTAACAAATACTTTGCTAAATCCAATGTATCGGTTTTTAAATGACTTTTTGGTCGTTCTTATATATATCTTGTGTTATTGATCTATGATGTACCATCCCCAGACCCATATTCCGCTGCGATCCATTTTGAGGGTGTTACAGATTGGTATCAGGGCCAGGTTATAGAGAACCAGTTCAAATGTTTTTGCTGGACTAAAACCGTTTTCAAACATTGCATTCATACAAAGAGATTTTCACGGGACATACATACACTATTTGTTTGCATCAGTTGGTCATACTAGATGTTTACATGATTAATATACGTGTTTATATTATAGTATGTATATTACTACTGATCTTATATAATATACTTATATAAGTTTAAATTTTGCTTGTTATAACAGTCATGTCGCATTTATGATTTTATGAAATCTAACTGGTATTATATTTTCTTGTGATTTAGAGAAAATGGCACCAAAGAAAAGGACCATGAGGTTAAACCCAGAAACAACAACCACAACCCCCGCCACCACATCTGTCACTAATGCCCAGCTTCAGGCAATGATTGACCAAGGCGTTACTGCTTTTTGGCAGCACGTGATGCTATCAGAAGCACGAATGGCGAAGACAGCCATAATTCAGGAACGGGTGTTAGAAGAAATGAGCGAGCCACTCGTGAGTGTACTTACCTAGACTTCATGAAGTGCCAACCTTTAAATTTCAAAGGCACAGAAGGAGTTATCGAATTGACTCAATGGATTGATTTAACGGAAACTGTGTTCCGTATAAGCAACTGCTCTGTGGAAAACCGAATCAAGTTCTCCACTTGTACTCTTTTGGGAAATGCTCTAACGTGGTGGAACTCCCACGTTAGGACTGTTGGTAACGACGTTGCTTATGCAATGACTTGGACAGAACTGAAAAAGAAGATGACTGACAAGTACTGCCCGAGGACCGAGATTAAGAAGCTCGAAGTCGAGCTGTGGGATTTGAAAGTGAAAGGTACCGACGTGATAGGGTACAACCAACGTTTTCAGGAACTGGCATTGCTGTGTGTTAGAATGTTTCCTGAAGAGTCTGACAAGATTGAGAGATATGTCGGTGGTTTGCCCGACATGATCCACGGAAGTGTAGTAGCATCCAAGCCTAAGACAATGCAAGAGGCAACTGAAATAGCAACCGAACTGATGGATAAGAGAATCCGCACTTTTGCTGAGCGTCAGACAGAGAACAAAAGAAAGCAAGATGATAACCAACAACAACAACAACAAAACAAGAGGCAGAACACCGGCAGGGCGTACACTGCAGGGACTGGTGAGAAGAAGCCATACGGGGGATCTAAACCCCTATGCGCTAAATGCAACTATCACCACGATGGTCCATGTGCTCCCAAATGCCACAAGTGCAACAGAGTTGGCCATCTGGCCCGCGACTGTAGGAGTCCTGCAAATACTAATGCTAGTAACAATCAGAGGGGCACTAGGGCAGGTCAGAAACCTACTTGCTATGAATGTGGGAATCAAGGGCACTACAAGAGTGATTGCCCAGAATTAAAGAACCAAAACCATGAAAACCAAGCTGAAGGTACTGAAGCACGTGGAATGGTGTATGCCTTAGGAGGAGGAGAAACCGATCAAGACCCTAACAACATTGAAGATGAGATCGAAACTTAAAAGAGAAAGTTGTCTCGCTTTGCCTAGTGAACCCTAAGTTGGAACTATCTTAGACTTTATCTCCTTAGGAGTTCTTGTTGTATTTCTCTTAAATTTCCGTTGTACTGAATGATTTCAAGATCTATCAAAGTTAACTATAAAAACTATGAAAACGTCACCCCCCCCCTTCCCCCATTTACTTTAACTCTCTAGAATTTTTTTTAAACCACTCCCACAATATTATGAAATTATAACACAATTTTAACGAAAATGAGCAATGCATTGTTGTCCCTCAAAATATACATAGCCTGAATCACCTATGTATATATTTGGAACGGATCCATGATCATGCCCTGAGAGTAGTCACCTTAAAAATTCTTGTCAAAAGTTAATTTTCTATTTATATCAAGTTTTACGTGCGTATGCATAAAATGTAATCATCACGAAGAACCAAACTAACAATAATAATCACTAAGTAAACTCTTACACCACCGTACTATATAAATTTGACATCATTTTATACAAAATCCTATGTCAAAAAGTCAAGACGCATCCCTAGTCACCCTAGGACGATCCACTAATAAGTTTACTCGCCATTATGGAATATACTAATTCATCATTTCTGACGTCTACGTAATACCATAGAGCTTAGTAGTTACGACACCACCATAGGTATAAATTCGTTATCACAATAAGAAAGATGTTATAACTGACACGTTAAGCCAAAGGGAATGAAAAAGCCTGCTAGAAGTCGAGCCTTGGTCGCAACAATTAATATTAAACCAACGTCACTAATCTTGAACGCGCAAGATAAAGCAATTTAGAAGGGGAAGGCAAATGAGTTACTAAGCATGGTAACTAAATATTCGAAAGACATAAATAAAAATAACAAATAGATTTGTTGCCACAACACGTGTTTATTATCCTAGAAATAAGATTACATAAGGACATAATGGAAATACAAGTTTTATTACAACCCTCCCCTAGCAATAATATCTATTCCTTCCAAAAGAGATCCTGTAGGATATTGGATATCATAACACAATTAATGATCTAGGGGTTGGCCTACTTTATAGAGAGAGAAAGTGAGTTCCAGTGAGAGAAAAACACCTTTAGTGTGTGTATTATGAAATGATCAACCAACCCCTTCCCATGACTGGAAAGGGGTATATATACATAAGTTTTGTGACCTAAGTGGGCTATGGAGTGGGCTAACATGTGGGTAAAGACCCGGCCCAACACCATAAGTCATACGGTAATTAAACGATTACTATTAAGGCTACGAGCTAACCTATGCTAGACATTACACTCGGGTGTGTGACAGAGTCTTATACATGGATTTTATATCTCCTAACAATCTCCCGTCCTTAAGGGAGGTCACCCTAGAAAATACAAATGTGAATCCTACTATTCTTTGTAATTGATCTTCTCGACTTGATCGTAGTCTTGTTTGATTCTTCAAGATTAGTCTCTGTACTACAAGATGTAGTGTGTCGTTGAGCTTTGTTCCTTAGTATTGTGTACTCTTTGAGCTTTCTTAGGAAGATCATTCATATATCTAGTAATCTCTTAACATACCTTGTGTGGAGTATTTCCTTCATGTGTGTTCGTGCACTCGAACCGCATGCCTCCACACTTTTTCTGGTACTCATGAGAATACTCATTAGGAGTTGCGATTAGCTGTGTTGTAGTCTTTATGTGTCATGATGTCTTTGTTAGTAATCATTATGTTGTGAGCGCTCTGGGGTTTGAAATTGACTCCACTGGAACGAGGTATCTCTATGTCCATCTTTACGTGAACTTGTAATAAAATGGTTAGCAATAAAGCATGTGGACGAATATGACTTGTCATTTCGCCCGAGTCTGGTTGATTAACCTCCATGGATCCGGGAGGGACAGACCTGTGATCAGGAAGGTTGCAAGAACCACGGTTCCCCGTTAATCAGTATAAATACTGCCTATGATTAGGTAGAATTCCGAAGAATCTCCTTGACAGGTTTTCGCAGCTGCGCTAGCCGTTCTCAAACCGGAGCATCTCAAAGTAGACAAAGCACAGAGTGAGTGAACCAGTGAATTAAAAACCCACTGATTAATGAGAAATTGATTTGAAAGTCAGTCGCTTGTCACCCAGAAAAGAGTTTTTATGACACATCAAAGGTTTTATAATCATAAAATCAAATTTCATTAGAAACACATTTGTTTTAAAGGATATACACAGTCAATGTGCTCGAAAATCAGTAGTTGAGCACATCGAAAGGTTTAAAAAAAACAATTCATCAATTCACTGCCTGGAACAAGTTTGATTCATAAAGAATCGCATCATCGTTGCTTTCCATTTGTTACAAGTTTGATCCATAATGGATCTCACATGTCACCTACCAAGAGCTTGTTTGATGTTGGCTCTAGAAGGATTTCCATCTTCATTGTGAGTACTTTCGTATCACTCGGATGTTCTGGCAATACCACGAGGATAATGCGTAGGACTCTTAAGATCTTACTTGTTATCACAGTGTGTGATGAGCAAGCATAGTTTGAATTAGTGTCCTAACGAGATTTATGGATGATCTCATGGCTCTAGACTCTATAGTGCACTTTTGGTTTTTAGTAGTCGGAGGCTGGAGCAGACTGCCACCTTTTCAATATCGTCTAACTCGGAGTGAGAGAGACGATAGAAATGTATTGATCTCCGTGAGAAATGAAACAAGAATCCTTTGAGGGATCTTGAGTGGCTAGGGAGGGTTGTGCAACGTATCACTGGGTCCATGATACTTGTCTTCAATGTCAGCAATCAACCATGTGATTCTGACAGCATATGTAGTGACCCGGTTTCTGCCTAATGTTTTAAGGAGGGCTGCTTTCTTTTCACCCTTTATCTTAACATTTCTTTTTCATTCTTCAACCCCTTCAGTGCTTACCGAGACTTCATTACTAGTACCTTGTTGGGTATGTTCCAGTACTAGCTCCATCTCAGTCCGCACTATTCCCTTATTCTCACATTACTCCTTTTGTAATCATACCTAAGGACTTCTACACTAACTAGTGGATTGTCCCTGGGTAGATCCCTCCGGCTCTGGCGGGATCATGGGAACATGTACCTAACCATACCATCCTTATAACTCCGATAAAGTAAGTACAGGATTTGGGTACTAGTCTGGATATGTGTACAGCGTACCATCCACAAACTAATGAACAACGCACGAGGACTATTACCACACTCTCGAGATAACGCGTGCTTATGTGATCGACTTTGTATAGGGTTGGGTTAACCTTTTGCCATCGGTCGAGTTTTCATATAACAATAGCTATCACGCTAGCATTAAGGCTGCATCATTTGAAGCACTTTACGGTCAAAAGTGTCGTTCACCTGTGTGTTGGGCCGAGGTTGGAGAAGTTCAACTCACCAGTCCAGAAATAGTTCAAGAGACGACCGATAAGATCGTCCATATCAAGCAAAGAATACAAGCCGCACATGATAGGCAAAAGAGTTACGTCGATTTAAAGCGTAAGCCAATGGAATTTCAAGTTGGGGATAGTGTTATGCTTAAGGTTTCGCCTTGGAAAGGGGTAGTACGTTTTGTCAAATAGGGGAAGTTAAACCCTAGATATGTCAGACCATTCAAGGTATTGGAAAAGGTTGGAGATGTTGCTTACAAGCTTGAGTTTCCTCAAGAGTTGAGCAAGGTTCACAATATGTTTCATATATCCAACTTGAAAAAGTGCCATGCCAACGAACCATTAGCCGTTCCGTTGGATGGACTTCATATTAATTGGATGAAGAAGACATGACAGGATCTGTAACACTCAAACAGAGTTTACATTAGTACATATATAAGACCCATAATAATATGCTTAATATATTATAAACACGTATGTGAATCCTGTAGCATCTAGTATACCCAACTAATGCAACATGTAATGCATGAATGAATGGTCCATGAAAATCCCTATGTATGATGCAATGTTTGAAAAACGGTTATAGTCCAAGTAAAACCATTTGACCTGGTTCTCTATAACCTTGGCTCTAGATAGCAATTTGTAACACCCCCAAATTGGGTCGCAGTGTAACATTTCGTATTTTCAGGTCATTATACGACGTCATTTATTTCACTATTTCTTTTTCTTCTCGTACGCGTTTACTTTTAATTCTTATCATATAGTTAAATCGCGTGAGCTAAAAATTATCAACCAACGTAAGCATGTACCAAACAAATTAAAGTTTACGTCAAGCAAGCCTTATATTATTTTTACGAAAATAATAATTAACTTTTATATTTTATTTTTATTGGTTACGTAAAACGTTTACGTTTTGCGATAAAATACATTTAGGCATTTTCGGAACCACCAAAATTTATCTACGTTTCAACAAATACTCATTTTTATTTTCAATGCTCAAAGTTTTATAAAATTTTACCCATGTTATCAAGTTAACCAAATTTACATTACTAAAAGAAATAAGCTAGATAATTCATTTCTCAGGTATACATTTTAAATAAAAGACTACACTTTATAAATTCTAAGTATTTTACCATTTTTTTTCAAGATATTAGCTAGTCCTTTCACTTCCTTATTTCCATGGGATAACCTCTAATTTAAGGGACATAAGAACATACATATTTATTATCTAGCAATGTACATCTATGGTTAGTAAAGTCCTAGTTTATTTGACCAACTTTTTCCCTTAAAACCCTCTAATGTGTCCGCCGCCTTTTCGAGTTTCATAGGGTCTTTTCGTGTCTTTATTTATTATACACTTGACTACATAAGTCTTGCATACTAGTGATAAGCATATACAACACAATTCTCTTGACAAAAATCAAACTCTTCCTCCCTTTTGTCTATCCCTAGCCACGTCCCAACATAAAACCCCAAAAATAATTCATACAATTTATTTTACAACATACAAGTGTTTCCACATCATTTCTAAGGCATACTAAGAAGATTTAAAGGCTTGGTTAAGCTTTTACAAGAGTTAAACAAAGGAAAAACTAGTTAAGGTTTTCTTTGGAAAAACTAAGATTTTCATCCTTGTTTTCAAGCTAAGGTTTAAATCACAAGGGTGTGATTTGTTTGTCTTCCTCACTCATTTCACCAAGTCATCTTTAAAACCTAATCATTTAAATACTTATGATATCAGGTTTAATATATAATGATTAAATCTCAACAACCATTTTAGGAATACTTTAAAATGAATTTTCTTGTAATCATGGTTTTATGAACTTTTTATATGTCATGTGGATGTTAAGAACATGTTATAATGGAAACATAAGCCCTATATAAGTATGGTTAACTTATTAAGAAGTATGTACCTAAACTAAGTTAATAAAAAGGTTACAATACAGTTTATAAGTGAAAGTGTGGTAAAGGACTTGTTATCTTGGACACTTGGACAAAATATGGACTAATGGACTCTATAATATATAAGACTTATGATATAAAGTGATATAAAGGACTTGTGGTATTTTATTTAGTTGAAAAGTAAATAAAACAAGTTATATAAATAAGTATACATAATTATTAAAAAGGGACTGTTTTGGGTCCGAATTTTAATCAGCCATTTTATATTTTATAAAAATACTACGTCTCATGACGATTCCAAAAAGGTAAGAAACTCGAAAAACTGATTTATAACGAAGGAGATACGACGATTACAAGTTACGATAATTAATACTTTTATAAAAAGTTACTGTTCATCAGGAACATTTATTTTTGAAAAACATCATAAATAAATATAACTTTTAATTACGAAGACGTACTCGAAAGAATCACTAAAAACGGAGCTAAAACGAGTAAGATACGACGTTTCAAAGTTATCGAACATTATTTATAAAAGGCTAGAAAACCTAAATGCTCAAAGCAGCTACTGAAACTCATTTAGAGGACCTTTGGGTTTGATTGAGCCGAAATGTAAAACTACAAAGTTGTTCGGAACGACATTTTACATAAACCTGCCAATTTTCATAATTTTCGGGTGTATAGTTTGTAAACTAGACACTTTTCCTGACATGAATAGTGTTGGTTCGTTTTTTTTAAAATAAATTTTTGCGAAACATTTTAGAATCATTTATATAGTATTTATACATGTCTTAAACTTTATAAATATTATTTTACAAAGACAATTAAATTATTTATTCGATTATACGAGTACGAACACGTGGTATTTGTTTAACAAACGCGATTTAAATATGATTTCATAAACACAATTAGATGGTGATGTAGCTATATAGAATTATATATGGTAGTAGTTATTCAAAGTACTTAGTACTCATACGACCCATATTTACTTAGGTTGCTTTCGGATATTTTCGTGACTCGTTTTCTGTCATTCACTCGACTTATTTCACCCCTTCACTTCTAAGGTGAGTTCATAGCCCAATTTACATCTACTGTTTTACAATCTCTACGGGATGAAGTTACATGCTTGTTTTACTTTGGACACAAGTGTTTTAAATTATATGCTATCCAGATTATTGCCTAAATATTATTGCCTAAGTTACCGCATTGCCATCTAAGTCCCTACCAAATCATGAACCGTCGATAGATCTATCGGGACTAACAATCCCTACCTGGAATTTCTGGTCACAAGTTGATCATGGTGCATTTAACATTTAGAGGAATTAGTAGGCTGTTTGGCAGACACCCTACATTATTTTAGGACACTGACAGTTAAGGCTTCGGGGTCATGGGCTTAGAATAATAATACATGTTTTGGACTACTGAATCTGTTTCATAGTCTACCTTTACTTTAATCTTGTGGTCCACTCATTTACCGATAAACCTATGAATTCACTCAACCATTGTGTTGACTTTTAGTATGTTTAATTTCAGGTCCTAAGGTGTAATTTCTGAAGGGGAGCTGCGGGGATATCATGAAGATGGATTATGTGTTTATTTAAATTCGATGCACTCTTTAACTTTTAAAAACTTATGTCATCTTTTGAAATCGTGAAACTTTTGTATTACAAATGTATGTTGAAGTTTATGACGCTTTTAAGTATGTGGGACCTACTTTGAAAACACTGATATTTTATAATGCATCGAATGTACTTATTTAAAACGTCTCTTTGAGGTCGTTCCTATATCTTGTTTGTTGTGCCTTAAAGTCGCACCCCAATGTTACAATTCTGCTGCAAGTCTGATTTTGAGGGTGTGACACGCAGCAGAATAATGTGTCCGGGAGCGTTACTTCATAGATCAATAGCACAAGATATGAGAACGACCTCTAAAAGAGTCGTTTGAAATACGATACATTGGATTTATTGAAATTGTTTAATACAAAGCACAACGGCTTAAATTGTTCAACATTGAAATAACAAGATTTTAGATCATAAACAAAATATCAAGATGTAATGACTCCAAATCTTTTATGCATGACTCCCCAAAAGAGTATCCCCAATGTATCCTTAGCACCTCGTGCCTCATTGACCTGAGAAAACATGCTTTAAAACGTCAACATAAAGTTGGTAAATTCATAGGTTTATGTAAAATATAATGTAGGACCGCAAGATTTTCCCCGTGATAATGCAACAGATGCAAACATCACAAAAATGTAATTACATTTCCCTAAGCTCATGACACTGAAGCTCGACAGGTATGAATTGCAATATAAATTTCCAACATTGCCCGTGATGATGTTCTAACCCGCAACATCCTAAATCCGACATGGTATACGTCCGTTGTCCGACAAACCGGCACAGTGAGTGCTACTCACCCAAACGGGGATGTCAATCCCAAATAGATCTATTTATATATTCGCGCTCACACAAAGTAATTGACAGTTCATGATAATGGGCACAGTGGGTTATCGTTACTTAGGCAAACACGTAATCATGATAAAATGTACACTTGCGTCCAATTTGTAAAACAATGCATGTTTCTCACCTCAAAAGTTATAAATCATTGATATAGTAAAACATGAGGCTATGAACTCACCTTAGTGAATAAACTGATGTATGTAAATCAAGTGAGTAGAAACGACACGGATAAGACCGAATGCAACCTAATTAAATATAGGCCGTATGAGTACAATGAACTTAATAATACTACATCACAAGTTATATAGTTACACCGCCACCTAATAGTCTTTGTTTAGTTTTAAATGTCAAAACAATGTTCAAACCGTACCTTATTGAATAAAGATGTTAGTATTTGTATCCGTAAAATAAAGTGTGGTTTTCGTCTCACAATTGATTGCTTGTTAATATTACATGTTTTAATATTATTATTGATTATATAATGATATTATATAATTGGTTTAAATGTTTTTATGAAATAGTGCACAAAAGTAAAAATAGTGTATACGGTTTTATAAACCTTATATCTTTATCGTTTAAACTCCGTTTCAAGTGTTTCTTATGTCTATGGTTTCGTATTAAGAAAATATATCAAAATATTATATTTATAATATTTATGCCCCTGATGAACAGTAGTTCTACATGTTTTTATAAAATTATATAAAACTACTTTTATACTCGTAACCTTCCAAAAGTCATAACTTACTTATATTTATTCCGTTTCGCTTGTTCTTTACATGTATGGATTCGTATTTGAAAAGTCTAATCAAATTTTATATTTATAATATTGTTTGGTACTGTTATGAATAGTTACAGTAAGTGAAAGTTTATAAAAATACTTTTTATAACTTTAATTATTAAAATCGTATTTTAATTGTATCTCGTTCGTTTTAATTCGGTTTTTAGTTATTCTTATGTCCACGTCTTCGTAATTAAAATCTATATTTATGAAAATTATTTCCCAATAGTATACTGTCATGAACAGTAACTTATTTTTATAAATTTACTTTTATAAAGATACTTTTTAACTTAAACTAGTAAATAACGTATCACCTTCATTTTAAATCCGTTTTTCGAGTTTCTTACGTCCTTAGATTCCTTATGAAAAGTACTATATTTATAAAACATTTATATTTTTATATTAGATATGTAACAGTAGGCATTTGTATAAGATAACTTTTTTAAAATCACTTTTATCCATTTAATTATTGTAAACTTAAAAATGTCATATCTCCTTCGTTATTGCTCGGTTTTTCAAGTTTCTTATATTCTTACGATCCTTGCGATAAGTACTAATTGAATAAAATATATAATGTATATCCTTATACACGAATTCAAATAGTAGGTTATAATATTAATTAGGGTTTTGTGCTTATCAAAACAAGTTTTATAATTCCTTTTATTTATAGACTTTGCACCATTATTTCACCAAGTGTTATACCATATTTATCACATATATTAAGTCTTATAAATGTCCACAATACTTGTCCAATAAATCCATGTCCTTATGACATTTTTATACATAATCTTGTAATTAACTTTCAATACAAAATAATTCCCAAACTAAACTCATAAATCAACTAGTACTTATTTTAAGTGTGTACTTCCATTTCATGTATTATCTCATCATCATACTTATAGAATTCGAATCTATATATGCCTTGTAATATCTCATAAATCATAAAAATGAATCTAGGTGGTGTTTAACATATATAACAAGTATGTACACATAAGATAATAAAGGAATGGAAGTGAAATACTTAAATTAGACCTTATAGAAGAGATGTGGAATGATGAACACAAGATAAATACCCTAGCCAAGCTTCCAAATCCAAAACCCTAATCAAGAAAACCCTAAATATGTTTTCTTGATTAATCATTGTCAAACCCAAATCTAAGCTTGAAATGCCCTTGAGTAACCTTAGATATACTTGGAATGAGTGCTTGTATGCTTGGAATACCTTGGAATGAAAAATAAAATGAAACTCTAGCTTATAAATTGTATGCCATGGGTTTTGAGCTTATATTGGGGGAGTATGATTTGTTTTTCTTGAAAATGAGAAGAGTATAGGTTAGTCAACATAAGACTTGCTATTTATAGCCAATGGGAAAACCTAATACAACCTTAAATGAATTCTTGGGTGTGTAGTGGTTTAGGGTACATGAGAAAGAGCTCTCCTCCTCATGCACAATGGCCGACCAAGATGTGATCTAGGGTACATATGATGAGACAATTACTAGATATATGTGATCAATGGTACTTCTTGTAAGGTTTATCACGTGTAAGATAAAAGTTAGTGGGAGGTTTTATGTTTTATTTTGTGTAGATAGCTTGGATCCGGCCATATGTAGATAAGAATCGATAAAATGATTAAATTTTGTGTATTGGGTATAAATGTGGGTATTTGTTTGAGTATAGATGGGTATTGGTGCTTCCGGGTACGCCTAAATGTAATTTATTGTGAAACATAACCGTTTTACGTAACCAATAAAAATAAATTATGAAAAGTTATAAATTATACTCTTAATAATCATATAACACTTGTTTGACGTAAACTTTTATTTGTTTGGTGTCCGTTTACGTTGAATAATGATTTTTAGTTTACGCGATTTAACTATAAGATAATAATTAAAAGTGAACGCGTAAAACCCTAAAAATAAATAATGAAAATAATTGAGTCGGGAAATGACCTAAAAATGAGAATTGTTACAACATCTGTTTCATTATCATGGGGAAATCTTGCGGTCCTGCATTATACATTTTACAAACCTATGAATTCACCAACATTATTGTTGACATTTTAAGCAATGTTTTCTCTGGAGATCAATGAGGTACAAGACAATGGGTACATTGGTGGTCGTTATTTTGGAAGTCGCATGCATTAAAGATTTGGTTGCATTACATTTTGGGAATATATTTGTTATGGACTAAAATCTTTGTATTTTGAACAAGTGAAGTTTCGGACTTATGTAACAACAATTTGTTAAATCCAATGTATCAGTTTTAAACGACTTTTAAATGGTCGTTCTTATATATATATATATCTTGTGCTATTGATCTATGAAGTACCACCCCCGACCCATATTCCGCTGCGACCCAATTTGGGGGTGTTACAACCGGACTCGCGGGTCTACTGACTCAACCGGATTCGTAGGCCTTAGAAATAATCGGACTCACAGTTCTAGTTAAGACCGAACTCGCAGCTCCCAATTGTAACCAAACTCGCAGTATTATAATTTGAGCCGAACTCGTAGATTTTAGCTTGATCGACTAAACTCGCAGAATTTTAGTTTGAGCCGAACTCGCAGATTTTAGCTTGACCGGATTTGTAGGTTATAGGGTTGACCGAACTCGTAGAATTTTAGTTTGAACCGAACTCATAGTTTTTAGTTTGACCGGATACGCAGTTTCTTTTTACTAATAACCGGTTTAGCAGCTACACTTATCATGTAAAACAAAAGGCTAAACACTTAGATTCTAATCAAGAGGTAATTTAAAACTTGTTTTAGGTAGCAAATTTAAAATTAATTATCTTTGAAATCTAATCAAGTTAAAATTGGCTTAACTAGTGTAACTAGAACAAGACTTAGGTAATCTATCTCGCTACTAGTTAGAATGAACTAGATTTCTAGATAGTCTAATTATGTTACAAAGGTTCCTTAATCATCTAAGCCAAATTAAGTTCGCCCTTTTCATGATTAGTTCTCTAAATGTGTTGAACGCCTTAAGTGTCGTATCTTGAAAAAGATCTCTATAGTGTCTTATATAAACTTGGTTATATATAAACTGTATTGACTCTTTCCCAGCAGAATCATGAGTATCACAAAAGAAAAACAGCAAGCCCTTGATGATGCTCTTGTTCCACGAGAACAACGTCTAAGGATTGGGAATTGTAACTACAGATTGAGAACCATGTTCAAGACCAAAGAACCCACTTTTCGAGTTGCTTTGGATGTTCTTTCTCTCACACCTTTTTATCAAGCCTTCTTGATCTCTGCAAGTGTTCCTGCCATCTACATGCATGAATTCTGGGCTATTGTTTCCTATCACAAGCACCGCATCAAATTCAAGTTGAACAAAACGAATCACTCTTTTGATCTGGAAACTTTTAGAGATATGCTCCAAATTTGCCCAAATCTTCTGGGCCAGAAATTTATAAATCCTCCATTTAAAGAGGAAATACTTGCTTTCAGAAGAGAACTTGGTTACCCTGGAGATATCAAGTCACTCTCTAATGTCAAGGTTGATACTCTATATCAACCTTGGAGAACATTCGAAACCATCATCAACAAATGTCTCAGTGGTGAAATTACTGGACTCGATCCACTTCGTCTCTCTTGGGTTCAAACCATTTGGGGTATGTATTACCAAAAGAAGGTTGACTATGTCAACCTTCTATGGGAAGAATTAGTTTATCAAATCAAAAACAAGGTGTCAAAGAAGAATAAAGACATGTACTATCCAAGATTCACCAAAGTCATCATTAACCACTTCATGTCAAAATATCAATCAATTCCAAGAAGAAACAAGGTGGACTGACACATGGCTAAAGATGACCCTACTCTCACCACAATGAGATTCATCCCCAAGCATGAAACTTTTCAAAAGTATGGTGCCATACTTCTTGATACTCTAACCAATCAAGCAATGAAAGAGTCGGATGCATACAAGACTTACCATGATTTTGCTACTGGAAAGGTGATTCCAAAACCAAAGTATGTACGGAGATCGACCAGGGAGAAGATTGATCAAGCCCCTACAGCTTCTCCAGGTAAAATACTCAAAGCTACAGCTAAGGTAGCTAAATCAGGAAAGAAGAAGCTACCTACTCAAGGATTAAAGACTTTATCAGAAATTGCATTGTCTGAGGCTGAACAGATGAAGATTGTCACCAAAAGAAGCAAGACACAATTCCACAGCTATCACGCCAATGGTTCAGGTGAAAATGAAGGAACTGGTGTTTCACTAGGGGTTCCCGATGTACCTACATATGGATCTGAAGATGAACAGATTTCTTGGAAGTCAAGTGACGAGGACGATGATGATGAAGTAAGCTTGAGTAAAGACGATGATGACAATACTAATAATGAGGATGATGATGGTAATATGATGATAATGAATAGATTGAATCAGATAAAGATGGTGATGACTTTGTTCATCCTAAGTTCTCCACTCATGATGAAGAAGAAAGACAAGATGAAAAGATAAAGAAGAAGAGGGTTCAGATCTGAGGGTTCAAACACCTTCTCATTTTGAATCCACTGGTGATGAAGCATATGATGAAGTAACTTAAGGAGACAATGTTGAGGAACAAGAGTTGGATGAAGAGGAGACAAATAAAGAGGAATAAGTGAATAAATTGTACAGGGACGTGAACGTCAATCTGGAAAGAAGAGATACTGAAATGACAGATGCTCTACAGACTAATGTTCAAGGTACTCAAGTCATAGAAGATACTCATGTGATAATAACTGTTGTCACTCCTGAAGTTCAACAACAGAGTTCTTTTGTATCATCAGGCTTCATTTCCAACATGCTCAACCCTAATCTAGATACATGTATTGACTCCATTCTTAATCTGAACACTGAGTCAACTTCTCTGGTATATGTTCCCGTCACTACAAATGTTAAAATGCCTCCTTTATCTGTAACAACACCTTTTCCACCACCCATTCCTCTCATTCAAACTCTACAACAAACACCAGTTCCCATACCAATAATTATTCCAAGTTCCTCCCAACAAAATCTTCCAACCTTTGGTTCCTTATTTAAGTTTGAAGATAGAGTAAAATCTTTGGAAGACGACTTCTCAGAATTCAAGCAAATAAACCTATTTGCTGAAGCAGTTTCTTTAATTCTCGACATTGTTGATAAGTACCTTGCCAACCAGATGAATGAAGCTGTAAAAGCAGCTGTTTAACTACAGTCAGACAGACTTAGAGAAGAAGCTTAGGCTGAAAATGAAGACTTCATCAATAAAATTGATGAAAATATAAAGAAAATCATCAAGGAGCAAGTCAAAATACAAGTTAAGGAGCAAGTTACCAAGATTTTGCTGAAAATTGAGAAGTCAGTAAATGAACAACTTGAAGCTGAAGTTCTGATTCGTTCATCCAATGAAGCTAAGACACCTCATGTTGTAGCAGCTAAACTATCAGAACTTGAGCTGAAGAAAATTCTCATAGACAAAATGGAGAATAACAAATCAATCGACAGACCAGTTTCATAGAAGAATCTCTACAAAGCACTGGTTGACGCTTATGAATTTAACAAAGACATTCTTGCAATATATGGAGATACTGTTACTTTAAAAAGACGTCGAGATGATGAGGATGACGATGAAGAACCCTCAGCTGGATCAAACCAGGGGTCCAAGAGAAGAAGAGCTGAAAAAGAACCTGAGTCAACTAGTGCACCAAAGGAGAAGACTTCCAAGCCAACTGGCAAGTCTAAAGAAGGGTCCGAATCTCATCAAAAGTCTACTGGTCAGTCTGCTCAAGCAGAGGAGCCAATACACACTGTCGAAGACTTGGAAGAACCCGCACATCAAGAGTTCGATACAGGATTTGATGAAGATCAACCTGTTGATGAGACCACCTAGCTTCCTGATTGGTTTCAGAAACCAACAAAACCTCCAACTCCTGACCATGAAGTGAACAAAGACTTTGCCTGTTATCATTACCAATTAGCGTTCTACTTGGATACAGTCACTTGGGGCTCGAATGAAGATCCTCGTGAGTCATTTAATGAACTGATGGATACTCCTCTAGACTTCTCAGCATTCGTGTTAAATTGGCTCAAGGTTGATACTCTGACTCTAGAATTATTAGTCGGTCCAACATTTGAGTTAATGAAAGGGTCGTGCAAGTGTTTGGTGGAACTTGAATATTTCCTTGAAGAAGTCTGCAAAGCAACTACTGATCAACTAGACTGGAACAACCCCGAAGGACAGCAATATCCACATGATTTGTGCAAGCCCTAACCATTGATACCTAATTCACGAGGTCATCGAGTAATACCTTTTGATCCACAATTCACATCAATGACCTTAGCATATCTAAGTGGATGGTGTCTCAAAGCCGAACTTATTCAACTTTAGTGACGAAAGACAAAGGCTGCAGATTATGGACACATCAAATAGATTGAAGGCTTAGTCCCAAAAACCATGTGGAGTCAAGTGCCGATTGTCTACGACAAACATGCACTCTGGGGTATCTCTTACTGGGGACGAAAACGTTAACAATATCTATGGATACGCAAATCAATAGGGAATCTGCTTGGTGATTTCTACTCTTCCAGAAACGAATCATTAGAATTAAGAAGCCTTAACGATTGTCGAATGGCACAATTACAAACATTTGGAATGGATCACTGTTCGTAGAGATGACGACAAGCTGTACACATTCAAAGAAGGCGATTACAACAGACTTCGCCTTTAAGACATCAAAGACATGCTGCTTCTTCTTGTACAAGGAAAGTTGACAAATCTCAATTTTAAGGAACGCCTAACTTTGGGTGTTTCATTGCGAATGTTTACAAGAAGCACTGTCATCAGAAGGTGTGTGGAAGCTATCTTTTACTTGGGATCCAAAAGTTACGCGCAAAAGAGTAGCTTACCTCAAACAAAGCCAGATACGTATAGATCAGATCTCAAATGAAAGACACCATATACAACATACTCCAATCACAGAGGCTTCATATATTAGAATAAAGACAAGAAGAGCATACTGATGCGTATTGATGAACTCCACAAGTTTAGTGACGGTACACTCAATGATGTTCGATCTGCTCTTGATGATACTCTGAAGAGAATCTGGATGAAGTATCTGCCACAGACAATCTAGAGAGAAGTAGAGAAGGAAAGAGCAGGAGCTATGATACAGGCTATAGATAGACAAATCAGGAACAAAAGGATAATGAGGAGAGCCTGGAAATGTATCGTTGTAGATACTGTACATGGGAGACCTACGGCTGCTGGAAAGGACCATATGATTTATCATATGCTATTCTCATATCTCAGGTCAAACCTTGTAAATAATAAAAACTTGTGAATTTATATATATGTAGTGTAGACTTAAGGGTAATAATAAGGAGTGCTCGAGTATAAAATTTTCAAGAATTTCTTAGTAAATTAAAAAAATTTCAAATTATTATACTACAACCCCTGACTTTATAAACCTCAAATTATTAAGGGGGAGCATTAAAATATTCTGATAGATATTGTGAAACAAAATGTCTCCCAACGTTTAATCAATTGATCTCAAAATATAAGGGAATAACAATTTGGATAAGGGAGAAAATTGTGAATTAAAAACTGCATCAAATTTGTACTGAAAGTGATCATAATAAAATGACTCAATGCACCTACACTTAAGCATGTACTATGATTATGATACTCAGATTTTGAGTTTAAGGGGAGTTTTTATGTGATGATGAAAAAGGCTGTCAAAGTGTAAATCTTTTTGCGATATTATATCAAACACAAACACTTTGATAGAAACTTTTCATGGAGTTTTGAAGATTGAAGATGGAATACCCAAAAAGACCGACCATAGTACGTAAATATATGATTTATAAAGGTGATTAGGCATAGGTTATTCAAATCCCAAGATCCAGCTAAAACTGGAGGGATCTACCCAGGGATATCCACTAGATAGTGTAGAAGTCCTTAGGTATGATACAAAAGAAGAAAAGTGAGAATCAGGAATAATGCCGACTGAGACGGAGCTAACATTGAAACAAACCCAACAATGTGTTAGTTATGAAGTCTCGATAAGCATTGAAGGGGTTGAAGAATGAAAAAGAAATGTAAGGATAAAGGGTGAAAAGAAAGAAGCCCTCCATACACTTAGGCAGAAACCGGGTCAATACATAATCTGTCGGAAACACAAAGTTGTTGTCTGACATTGAAGATAGTCATGGACCGAGTGACGCTAAGCACAACCCACCCAGCCACTCAAGTCACTAACCGACTCTGTTTCATTACTCATAGATATTACACTCATTCTATCAACTTTTCTCACATCTTGAGTTAGTTGATATTGAAAAGTGCATTCATAACCGAGCCGCGCTCACTAAAAAAAAGTGCCTATCGAGTCAGAAGCCAAAGAGATCTTCATAAATCTCATTAGGAACACTTGTCAAAATATGCTCTATGCTAATCACACAATGTGAATAACAATATATATATAAAGAAGTCCTACGCATTTATCCTTGTATTTTGCCAAACAATCCGATGATACTTAAGTATTTCATTGTGAAGATGGAAATCCCTGCTTTGACATTGTAGGTGACTTGTGCGATCTATACGAATCAAACTTATGTACAACTTAAAGAAACGATTGTACGATTCTATATGAGTCAAACTTGTTCTAAGAAATGGATTAACGGTTGATGATGAATTTTTGAAATGATTAACACTCTCGATGTGTCACAAAAACACTTTAGCAAGTGACACGTCGATTGATTTCAAATCAATTTTTCTATTGAATCGGTGAGACTTCTTCTTGTGGTATTACTCATACCAGTGTTGGTCAGCTTGAAGGAGACGCTCAGATGCTCTAGTAATGAGAACGGCTAGTGCAGCTGCGATGTCAAGGAGATTCTTCGGAATTCTACCTGATCACATGCAGTATTTATACTGATCAACGGGGAACCGTGGTTATTGCAACCGTATTCGACGAAGTGACAAAGACACTCTCGTCCATATCTGTTGATTATCACTAACCTAAACCTGCAGGTACTCCCGACGATTGGTGCAGCTGATTCCCGACGAGTCATGATTCATAGCCACATGCTCATACCCGACCGACAAATATAAAGACATCATGAAAGCTCAAGTACATGTTTCAAGACTTCCGCTACTCTGATACCGTACGTCTTTCTTGAAGTGACGAAGTATTAAAGTCAAAGAATTTCAAAGAAGTTTCCATCACTCTGATACCGAACGTCTTTCTCGAAGTGACGAAGTGTTAAAGTTAAAGAATTTCAAGAAAGATGCAGCATTAAAGCTTTTTAAGTTGACAAATCAAGAAAGGTATGAGCATGTCGGTCTAAAAGTCACAAGTTCACAAGATGGCAAAGTTTACAAGATGGCGAAAATAGATTATGCTTGGTTGATGGTCTCAAGATCACATTTTCACTTAGAAGTCAAGCTAAAAGAACAAGCTCAAGCCTAAAAGTCGAATGATCACTACGCCATATTCACAAGATAAAGAAAAGAAAAAGAAGTCTCCAAGTACAAGAACGAAGACCTTTATAGTATGCTAGGTTTAAGCTTTTGTAAAATGGAGTGACCTCCCTTAGGGGGAGATTGTTAGGAACACGAAAGTGTCGGTCACTTCCATAGATATCTTTAGATAGCTCGTATAGTTATTTTTGGAAACTTAAGTAGGCTAGTAAGCCCAAGGCCCATGGAAAGCCCATGAGCCCCAAGCCATGCCGTCCTTACTTAGGGTATAAATACCCTCTTCATGCCTTGGAGAGGGTGTTGGTTGTTCATTATTTCACACACATAATACAAGTTTCCTTTCATGTTTCTTTCTCTCTCTAAAATGTTCATCCAATCACTCTCTCTCTAAAACCACCCATCTTTCCCTAACCTTGTATGTTATTTGATTGTTCTTCAACCTTTTAAGAGTTCATAAGGTGTTTTTCCTAAGATGGCTCTAATTAGGATTCGGTTGAGAATGTATGTTGAAGTGTCTACTGCGTTACACCAAAACTTTTGTGGTAACGATTGCTCATTCAACATAGTCCTACTCATTTCTTGAAGTGTCATATTCTTCCTTTCAACCACGCCATTTGATTGAGGAGTGCGTGGAGCTGAGAAGTTATGTGTAATTCTATTGGCATTACAAAACTCTCCAAACTGCACCTCATTATCAAATTCCCTACCATGACGGGTCTTATTCGTCACTATTGTACATCTTAATTGGTTTGAATTTTCTTATAAATAATTTTGAATTGATCTAAGGCTTCAGTTTATGTCCCTTAAGGAATTAGTCCAAGTACCCTAGAGTAGTAATCTTATATGACTAAGGTGTAGGGTTTCTCTGTACCACCGTACGTACGGATGGACGAAGAGATCCATATTAAGGAGTTATAAGCATCTAGTCGTTGAGACTATATTCTTAGCCTTATGACTAGTATGAGCTTGTTTTCCAATTTTGCAAGCATCACAGAAGTGTTGATCAAGATTAAGCTTAGGTAAGTTTTTAACTAATTCCTTAGATGCTAACGATTGAATAAGATGCATATTTGTGTGACCTAATCTCCTATGCCACAACGTAGAATTTTCATCAATCGTTGCTAGACAAATTTGGTCTTTAGGCTTATTTTATAATTTCATCACATATAAGCCTTTCTTCCAAATACCTTCTAAATATGGACCTATTACTCATCCTTAGTGATTTCAACGTTCATGTTCAGAGAAAGATTACTATACCTTATTGATCATTATATTTGTCCTATACTTAACAAGTTAATTCTTAAGTTATCTACATGTTCTACATTATCTATTTTGAGAGAGTCATTCAAAATCATACCTTTGCCAATGATGTTACCGCAAATATTGCTACCAAAAATGACATTACCTCTGTTGTATGCCTTGTAGCTTGAGAAGAGATACGATTACCCGTCATGTGTTTGGAGAATCCGCTATCCTTTATCCACTCATCGGGTTCCATGTCGACTCCAAGGCATATCTATTTATATAAGGCAACACCTCAAACATTTAGTCCCCAATATCTCATAGATCTAAAGTTGTTAGTGCTAAACTTCCCTTGCATTTGATGCAATTGGTTGGGATGTGGGAATGGAAGACACATTTTCCAAGGCATGTAACTTTGACGTTGGAAATTATTCCAAGTTACAGGAAAGCTACGAGGTTGATTTTGTCGACCAACGTTTATTTTTGGTTGCGGTGTTTTAGGACGATAATAATTATTGATGACTCTTCTAGGTGATGGAGTTTTTGATTTAAAATTAGGTTTTGAAAATCTAACTCCGGGTTTTGACAATGGCTTATAAAATTGTTTAACTTCATTATCACTAGCAACTGGAACTTTGACATTGTTTAATATTATGTGTTTTGGTCTAGGACCCAAAATTAATTTTTAAACAGACACACTTTCTCAGATCTAGGCGTAGTTACTGGTGGCGGTCCCATAATTGCTTTGGGGCCACCTACATACTAAGGGGGCCGCCCATATTTATGAGACCTCCATCAGAGGATGCCTTTTTCTAAGCTTTCACAAATTTTATTTCCTTAGTTCCACAAGGTTGATGCTTCAAATGAATTAAACCACTAATCCTACTTATCCCTGGAGGGTTTTTGATTACTTAACATTTCATTTAAGCAATGTGTGCTTTTCTTTTCAAACTGGTTAGTTTAAGAGTTTCCTCTTTAAGCTTTTCATTTTCAATTTTAAGCATATGACATTTTACACATTCGAGAATCAACTTTCCTTGTTTTCTCGAGTGTAGACACCTTTTTCTTTTAGAATATATGTTCTTTCTAAACTATTCTAGTGGATTTTAATCTTTGTTTTTAGTGATTTAATTTTAATCATTTTTACACACTTTATCATATTCATTATCTAATACTAAATCATCTATTGATGAGTTTTCATCACTAAAACAAGAGGATTCAGACCATACCTCACTTGATGCTTGAGCTACGAGACACGTTTTGTTTTTGACCTTCTCATCATCTTCTTCACCGCTATCACTCCAAGAACCTCTGACAAAAGCTCTTTGGTTCTTGTCTTTCGGTGGTTTTGGACATTCTCCAATAAGATGATTCGGGTCGCCGCATCTAAAGCATTTTCTATCACTTTTACCGTTCTTGTCATCACGGCTTCTTTGGAATGTCTTTTTGTCGTTCCGAGGTTGTCTCACGAATCTACCTCTTCTCTTAAAGAACTTCTTGAAGTCTCTTACCGCCATGGCGTACTCTTCGTCTTCACTTCCGGAAGTCGAACACTCTTCATCACTAGATTCTTTCTTAGCCTTTAAAGCAAGAGATTTCCTTTCAACTTTTGCTTTGACTATTTCAAAATCTTTCTTGATGATCATTTCGTGAACTTTGAGGTTCCCGATAAGTTCATCAAGAGATAGTGACGTTAAGTCTTTCGACTCTTCAATCACCGTGACCTTTGCTCTCCATTTAGGATGTAGAGCCCTAAGAAACTTCCTAACATAATTCTTGCTAGAATAGCCTTCATCAAGAGCTTTTAGACTAGTAATAATAGTGTTAAATCTAGCAAAAGCACTATCTATAGATTCGTCTTCGGAAATGACGAATTGTTCATATTGTTGAACCAAAAGGTCGATCTTATTATCTTTGACTTGATTATTACCTTGATGGGTGATTAACAAAGTTTTTCAAATTTCTTTTGCCGTGTTACACATGAAAATTCTTTCATATTCTTTTCTAGGCAAAGCATTATAAATAACCATTTTAGCTTTGTTATTTTTTGCAAGTCTCTTTTTAAGATCATCGGTTTGTTTATCAAAAGGGATAACCTCATCTAATTTGGTTTCCGGATTTTGTACAATAGGTTGAAAATCACCATTGGTAATAACATGCCAAAGATCTAGATCTTTTGATTTAACATATGTCTCGAATCTATTTTTCCAATAAATAAAACTATCACTTTCAAAAAGTGGTGGTCTTTGCATAGATTGCCCTTCTAGATATTTGTCGGAATCCATAGATCGATCCAAGCTTTAAAATATAGTATATTTTAAAAATCTTGAGTGACCTTGGCTTCTGATACCAATTGTGGAAACTAGAAGGGGGGGGGGGTTGAATAGTTTACAAGTTTGTTTACGTTTTAAAAGTTTGTTTTCAAAATATTTAGATTCGAGTTGTATGTTTAACCAATTCACAATATGAACAAACAATATAACAATCTAAACTAAAGCTAAATAACAATGACAATAATATGAAGAGATAAGGAAAGGAACAATCAAACCAAGATGCCAAGATTTTATAGTGGTTCGGCTACGAAGCACCTCTTTGCCCTACTCCACTCCTCGAGTATCCTACTCGAGATTTCACTATGTCAACAAGCTCCCTTTAGGCGGAGAAAACCGTTTACACGTCGCTTACGTTGTTTTCCGACACTAAGCTAAATGTCGAGTCCTAATCTTAGCTAGAACCAATCTACCACTTCACAATCAATACACAATCACTAGATCTACACTATCGGATTTACACACAATCTGAATCACACAAATACACAAGATAATTACAATAGAGATTTGGTACTTAGAAGAAAAGAGGAAAGATCACTAAATAACAATTCGTTTCTTGGCGAATATCTTCTCTTGCACTTGAATGAGAGGGAAGAGATAAGAAGAGATTAGATCACTTGAAACAAGATCTAAGAATGTTAGTGATCAAGAGATTTAGAGAGAGAAAAAAGATTTTTAGAGAGAGAAAGTTATCTGGAAATTTCATGCAAAGAGGTCTGATTTTCTGTAAGGAATGAGCAGTATTTATAGGCAGGAAAATCCAACGGTCATTGGGGGCGGTCCCGGCGGTCCCAAATATATAAAGGGGCCGCCAGGCCTATAAAGGGGCCGCCCAGTAGACCACGCTCCCTTTTTTTTAATCTTTTTGTGGGGAAGGTTGTATCTGGTATGGAACCTTCTATTTTGGAGGGAAAATTTGAATTTCAAATTTTAAGATTTTAATAAAACTTTTCTTTTAATTAAAAAATATTTGTATAATTAATTTTGTGAAATTATTTTGTAAAAATGTAATGGATAAGAGCAAAATATTTTCTTGATCACTAATCACGCTTAATGGTTTGTTTGTTCATACCTTAAGTGATTACTAATATTTAGAAATGGAATTTTACGATTAATAATTTGTAAACGTTTAATTTTATCGTAAACATTTTTACATTTTGTTATTATCAAAACGTTGAGAGGTCAAAAAATATAAATAACGTTTTTAGACATTATTTGTATTAACAATCTCCCACTTTTTGATGATGACAAAATATAAACTCATTTTTGAATAAAATTAAAGGTTTTAAATTATTAATGGGTTTCATTCTATTTCTCCCCATTTTTGTCGAATTCAAGTGATCGTCAAATTATTGTAGAAAGAAAGAAGTCGACGATATCGAAACTCCCCCTTGATGTAGGCTCCCCCTCATATGGGGTACCAAGGGATCGATCTTACGAAAATTGTTGGCTACAAAACAAAGTTAGAAGTACAAGTGCAAGAATATATTCCCAACTAGTAGCAATTTAGCAATTCATGCAAGTTAAACCATAAAGTAGTTTCATTCATTACTTAAGAAACTCATACAAGAAACACACTACATGCAAGGAAAATAGAACTAAGTTTAACAAATAAACATTCATTCATAAATTACGCCACAGTCTAAACATACTACATAAGGTAGATGAAGTTAATACGACATAAATCCTAGATGATCCTTGATTAATAGGAAATGACTTTGAGCAAAAAGGTTTAGGCGACCAATTATGAGGTGATATGACGTAGTTTTTAAGGGTAAGGTGGAGAGAGTGAAGTCATGGTGGAAGTGAGAAGATACTCAAAGTGAGCAAACATTAGGTTCATCTCATCCCTAAGAGAAAAGATAAGATTGCGGTTGTTAAAACAATAAAGATAAGTTGACCCATGATAGTCATGATAGTTGAAGTAAATGGGGTGACCCATGAGAGGTGGTTGAGGTTATGGTTGTGGTGAAGGTGGTGATGGAGTATCAAGAATATGATCAAGAGGGGTGATTGGTGACAAGGAAAGAGTAATGTCTAAGGAGGGATGACTTTAGAGTGGAAGTGGATGTAAGGGTCAGGAGGTGCATCCATGACATTTTCAAGAAAAGAGTTGGATGGTTGAGGAGAGGGTATGTCAATAGAAGTAGGAGGTAAAGATTGAGGTTTTGATTCAAATGAGGAAGAGGTAGTGCCAAAGGTAGATGATGTATCTTTGGTGGAGAAGGAGAAGAGAATGTTGTAATGGGAGAAGGTGTGGTGGTGACATCTTCATCAATAGAAATGTTAACAAATAGTTATCTAGGTGGGATTATGATTAGTTTGATTTTCTTAGAAGGGTTAGAGGAAGAAGCTTGAGTGGAATCCATGGTAGGATGGT
>BQNB010038748.1:0-48538 GCA_026074375.1 Tanacetum coccineum | reverse complement strand
CCACCATTACCTTTACCATCACCACCACTACCATTACTTGCACCATCATCACCCTTGCTATTAGCATCTACTGACCGTAGGGATGATATTCCCGAGGCCGACTTGCCACCTCAAAAGAGGTTATGTTTGACTACTCCCACTCCTAGGTTTGAGATAGGGAGAACTCTACAACTATTGCTGCTAGGCAGGCAAAGCATCCCATGTCTAGGGAGGTTGGCTATGGGATTACAGACACTTGGGATGAGTTAGTTGACGCCATTCAGGAGATAGCACCGACCACCTTAAAGGGGATCAATCAGAGAGTGACAAAGCTTGCTACTATTGTGAGTCAGGATGCTCACGAGATGTATGTTCGATTTGAGGATGCCTAGGATAACCGAGCTCTTCTGAGATCCCGAGTCAACATGTTGTTCAGAGATAGGCGGTATCATCTTCACACAACTATACTTTTAGAGAGCGAGGCTAGGCACGCCTGACAGGCATGGTCACAGGCTATAGACTGTAATAGGAAGGTACATGCTGAGATCCTAGCATATCGAGCTCAGGTTCAGACACATGAGACTCATATTCAGACACAGGATGCTCATATTGGATAACTGGAGATTCTAGTTGTGACATTGATGGCTCAGACTTTGTCACTTTAGACTTAGTTGACTGCAGCTCTTGGACGTATTCATACACTAGAGGCTAGGGAGCCAGTACGCACTGACGACCTAGAGGATGCTCATAGTAGTGCTTAGATTTACTTTCTGTCATGTCATAGCTATCATGTAGCCTGCTAAATTTTATGGGTAACTCACAGCTAGTAGGCTGTAGGGATCTTTTGTCATCATTTAGCTATGTTGTATGGCATGTTAAGTATTATGGGTTATTCCCAGCTAGCATGGCCGTAGGACTTGTATTTTTCATTTTTGTAACAAAACTATCATGTATGTTTTCAAAGTTATATATGATGATGATGTATTATGTCATGTCGATCTCAATTCGGTTACATATCTCATTATGTGTTGTGATCTCATTTTATTTATTGTGCATATGTCATATCGCGTTTATGATTGTATGAAATCTAAGGTGTGTTATATTTTCTTGTGAATATGAAGAAAATGCCGCCAAAGAGAACCACCACAACAACCACCACCACACCTATGATTGATGCCGCCATTAAGGCACTAATAGCCCAAGGCGTTGCTGACACTTTGGCTGGGTACGAAGCAACCAAAAATAGTGGAAATGGCGATGATAGCCATGACTCTAGAAGTGGTAGAAGGACAGAGCGAGCTGCTCGTGAGTTATAACACCCCCATTTTGACATATAGCAGCGGAAGCTAATCTGGGGTATTATTTCATAGTACAACAGTCATAATCATAGAAAACGACTCAAAAGAGACGTTTTTGTAAAATTTAGTTATCATTTATTATTTCATCAGAGTTTTTACAAACAGAGGTCCCAAAATCTAGAAACATAAAGTTTGAATGATAATAGTTTATCCATCTTCAAGTCCGTGCCACTCCGTGCCATAAGATGCTCAGTTACTTGAGATAAACATGCTAAAAAGTCAACACAAAGGTTGAGTGAAATTCATAGGTTTATGGTAAATAGTTTGAATACAAGTTCAATAGTGGGTTACGTTGTTATACACCCATAAGTGTAATAATTGCAATGAGTACAATTATTATAGAAAACAATATTATTGCCCTAAGCTCATGACACCGAGACCTTGAGATAATCAATAATCACAAGAAGTTGCCCCAACAGGTGCCTTTGCCAAACACCCGCGTAGTGATTCAAATGAAAATGGTTAGGTTACAGTGGTTAGGTTACAAAACGGGGAGTTTAAGTCCTAAATAGATCTATTCATATCATTCACGCTTACTCCGAAAAGTAATTAACGGTTCATGATAGTTGGTGGTCTTTAATATGGCTTAAGTAAGAACTTAGGCAATAATTATAAGGATAGATACAGTTGGAAATAAAACACTCGTTTATTCAGGGTTTATTGGCATGTATACCCATCGTGGGTTTATGAAAAACATTAGAAGATTTAAAATGCGAGGCTATGAACTCACCTTAACAAGGGGAAATCTGATTGATGGCAAAAGTATATCAAGTGAATGATAAAGCTACGTCACGCAACCTAGGGAAATTTGTCAGTCTTAGTGTGTTGGTTTATTGTTTAATAACTTATAAGTTTATTTATTACTTTGATTTATTATATTTACTGGAAATATTGTATCACTGTTTGGGCTATCATAATCCAGAGGCCATGTAGTATCATTTGAGGAGTCAGGGCACTTTAAATCGTAAACACAGCAAACTCGTCAAACAATTACCCAAATGGAACCCACTCGAATGGAATTTCCCTTGTAGTGATTACGATAAGATTTTAAGTTTCTTCAAAAGCTAGTAGATGATAATTTCGGTATTTATTATAAAAAAAATAAAAAACATACGTAATTATTTTATTAATGCGTTCGATCGTTGATTGATAGCGATAAAATGTATCGGGTTTTAATAAAATAGAGTCTTATAATATTAAATATTTATTTTTATATATTTATATAATGATATTATATTTTATATTTTTAAGTTTGCAATAAATTAGCAATATATACCCTTTGGTTTATAATCTTTACAAGTTTAGTCATTTATATATAATAGTATAATAAATATTAAACTTTAAATTTGGAAATTGGCAAGATAGGTGCTTTATATTTATAACTTTGGAATAATGATTTTTTCAGTCCCTTCTAGTTATAAATTTCTTAAAGTTATGATATATACCCCTTGTATGGTAATGATTTACAACTCATAGTCCAAATGCCATGCAAAGCTTATTTTAGGCGGTCAAATGATTTTTTTGCATGTTATAGCTTATTAGAATAAGCTAAAATAAGATGTTCTTACGTAACAAAAGTTTAGAAAAAGTTTAGGGTTCCAAACGAGTCGTTTTTAGGGTTTTAATAAAAAAACGCATAGGTTTGAGGATTCAAGGCTTTAACAAGAGTTCATATAGGATCTTAGAAGTCTTATGAATATTCTAAAATAGATTATGAGTTTATTGAACAAGATTTTGAGATTACTTGAGCTAAAATAGGTCGAAGTGGGTTGTTTGAGTTCGTACACCTAGAAATGACTTCAATGGCTTCTTTCTCTTGATTATTGGCTTCAATTCTAATCTTAGGAACTTCTCTTGATCCTCTTTGGTCTTCCTTGATCTTGTTTAAGACTTCATTTGAGTGGTGATGAAGATTTGAGGTGGGATTAAAAGAGTGTGTGTGTTTTGGCTTTTATAGGGCTCAAATTGGCTTGGTGCCTAGGTTTTGGTTTTTGATTAGTGTCAAGGCTAGTAGAGATTACTAAGGGATGCTAGATGGTGAGTCTTGAGAGCTAGAAAACTAGATATGAAAGGTGGAAGGGTGTGGAGGTGGTTTCGGGTACCAAGAGGTGACAAGGAGACTTGGAACTCAAGGGTGGTGATGGAGGTGCTTGTAAGGTGCTTGGGTTGCTACTAGTGACATGTTAGTGAGGTCATGGTGGTGCTTGAAAGCTAGCTTGGTTGGA
This sequence comes from Tanacetum coccineum, assembly GCA_026074375.1. NCBI lineage: Eukaryota > Viridiplantae > Streptophyta > Magnoliopsida > Asterales > Asteraceae > Tanacetum > Tanacetum coccineum. The sequence continues at coordinate 44,976 of BQNB010038748.1, read as the reverse complement.
AATGGTGGTCAAATATGGAAAGAAAGGGGTGTCGGGTTGGTTTTGTTTCGATTAGGGTTTTTAGGGTTTTAATTCGAGTTGTTGAGGGGTTTTGGGTTTTGCTGAGGGTTTGGGTTTAGGATAGCTTAGGCGTTCAGGCATTAAAGGTTAGGATTATGATTTGGGTTTAGGATTTTAGGATTTAGGTTTAGGGGTTTAGTTTTAGGTTTAAATGAATCAGGTTTTTTAGTGATTTTTGTTTAGTGTTTTGGGGTTTTAGATTAGGTTCTTAAGGTTGACTTAGGGGTTTAGGTTTTAGGCTTTTCGGTTCATGCATTATGTGTTATGTACCTTGTGCTCAAGTGGGGTTTTTTTTGGTTGTAAGATAAACTATAGTAATTTAGGTGGTATTAAGATGGACCTAGTTTGACTTTCTTGCATTATTGACTTATACATGGGCTTTGAAAGTTGTAAACCTGATTTAGGAGGGAAAAAATATTCAAATGTTGTGCATATGTTACACTTGACACATGCTGAGAGGCTTTGCACATTCATTCTTAATATGTATACATTAATATAAATTGGGTTTGGGATCATAATATGTTATTTTAAAAACCTAAACAAACTTATGAAGGGAAACCTTGTAAGAGGTCTACCTTCCAAGGTTTTCATAAATGACCATACATATGTTGCCTGCCAAAAAGGTAAGCAACACAAGGCCTCCTGTAAGGCTAGATTACAAAGAACAATCACTGAGCCATTACACACCTTGCATATGGATCTTTGAACTATATTCTATGAACTATATTCCTGTGTCTTTGGAGAATCAAACTAACCCACATGCAGGTACTTCAGAAGTGACTAACAGTGCAGGTACTCTACAAACTCCTAATGCAAATGCTTCTGAGGAAGAAGATGAAGCTGAGGAGCTTATTGTTGTGCCTACAGTAGTCAAGCATACTGCAGCAAAAGTTGGACCAAGGAAGTCTTCTACTAATTCAAAGGCAGAGGAGTTTTTGACAAAGCTTCAAAACCTTAAAACACAAGAGAAGGAGGCATATCCTACTGGCATTTCAGAAGATACTCCTGAAATTCTAGCTTTTAGAAGAGAACTGGATGAACTTGCTCAAAAGCATTCAAGGGAAGTACCTAAGAACAAAGCTACCAGTACTACCTCAGTTAATTCTGGGAGTGGACCAGTTAATACTCAACATGCTGATCAAGATGATTCAGATATGCCAGAGCTCACAATCTTTAACAAGCCTCAGAAAGGGATTTTTTATGAGGCTTCTTATGATGAAGTGATGTTCAAAAGCAGCAAAGAAACAATCACAAAGATCAACATCATTGTTTGTTTACCTGCTTCTTATCTCAGGAGGAACTTAAAAAGATTTCTGAAGCTCTAAAAGTTGATAGTTGGGTTGAAGCTATGCAAGAGGAGTTGTTACAGTTTAGGCTACAACATGTATGGATTCTAGTAGATCTACCTCATGGAGCAAAAGGTGATTGGAACAAAATGGGTATACAAAAACAAAAGGGATGAAAGAGGAGTAGTTGTCAGAAATAAGGCAAGATTAGTGGCACAATGCCACAAACAGGAAAAAGGTATTGACTATGATGAGGTTTTTGCTCCTGTGGCAAGAATAGAAGCTATCAGGTTATTTTTAGCCTTTGCCTTATTTATGGGGTTCATAGTATACCAAATGGATGTAAAAAGTGCATTTCTATATGGCACTATAGATGAAGAGGTGTATGTTTCTCAACCTCCTGGTTTTGTTGATCTTGATCATCTTAAGAAGGTTTATAAGGTTGTCAAAGCTTTATATGGACTACATCAAGCTCCTAGAGCTTGGTATGCTACTCTATCAACATTTCTAGAGATGCATGGATACAAGAAGGGTACTATTGACAAGACTTTGTTTATTAAGAAGGACAAGAAAGATATCATGCTGGTTCAAGTATATGTTGATGATATCATTTTTGGCTCTACTAGAAAGTTTTGGTGTGATGAATTTGAGGTTTTGATGCAAGGCAGATTTCAAATGAGTTCTATAGGTGAACTCATATTCTTCCTTGGTTTGCAAGTCAAACAAAAGACAGATGGTTTTATATTCTCAAGACAAGTAAGTTGCAGACATGCTGAAAAGTTTGTACCTTATGACAAGTGTTGAAAACTACAAAAACCCCGAGATGGAGACTAAAGATGGCATTGACAAAAGATGATGGAAGCTGATGAAGTGGATGTACACATATATAGATCGCATGAAAGTTTCTCTCATGTATTTAACTGCCCTAGGCCTGATATAATTTTGTAGTATGTGCTTGGTTCTCGTTATTCATGATTACTCTCCTAAAACTTTACGACCTTAATGCTGGAAGAGAATCTTTAAGTGCCTTACGGCAAACCTAATTTGGGCTATGTTATCCAGAGATTCATCTTTTACTGAAGCTTACTCAGATAGTGACTATGCTGGGGCAAACCTTGACAGAAAATCCATAACCGGTGGTTGTTAATTTCTTGGAAGCAGATTAATTTCATGGCAATGCAAGAAACAAACAATAGTGGCTACCTCTACAACAGAAGCTGAATATGTAGCAGCAGCTGCAAGCTGCATTGGAACAAGTAATTGGTGGATTCAGAATCAAAATGTTGTACTATGGTTCAATTTCATTAATAACCAAAAATTCACAAAATTGATAATGAAAGCACAATCTGCAATTTTTATATATTATAGTAAAAGTAAATTACCGAAGAAGATTAAATAAATGAAGAAGTATCTAAAAAGAAAATGCGACATAAGCAAGGGGATCGATATAAAATATAAGATGTATGTGACAATAGGGGGGGTGGGGTGACGAATTCAGGTGTATCACTCCAATCATAGCACATAGAGATCAACACACTTTGATATGAGATTCTTATGAAAGAAGTCATTTTCCGGGTGGAGAAAATTCACACAGATTTTAATGTAGCTGACCTATTGACCAAAACTTTTGATGGACCAAGATTCAATTTCTTAGTGGTTAATATTGGTATGATAAACCCATAGCTACATTTAAGGGGAGGAAAATGTAAATCGTTTGTAATTTAGATAGGTTATACTAATTCTAGTAGTTATAAGAATACAAAAGACAAATAGCATTAAGTGTATTTTGAATAGTTTTGTATTATGTTTTGTTTGTCGGCGTAAACTTTTTCAGGTTATACTTGGATTGCGTATGAAGGATTGAAGCATGGATAAAGTAGAACTAAGTTATGCCAAAGTAATTCTGGTATGACCCATCATTAATCACGTAGTTGTTTACTACTTAATCCTGGTAAGCTTATTGTTAGTTCTGACAATATGAGGTTAATACTGGTTGACCAGACTTAAGTCTGGTAGGCCAATATTAAAGTACTGTAACCTCGTCATAATACTACTAGTTTTTGTGTCTAAACAACCTGACTTTTCGTTAAATATGATCGTTAGAACAAATTGCGGGTATATTTAAGTGGATAATGATACCAATTGGATAATTACTGTTTTAACTCACCTACAATAGTTTTTCGATCTTCGATTCACAAGAGAATATGTTTCTCGTAGTTTTCAATTGCAATTCTTTTTTACGCATATAAAGTCAATTAGCAGATACAATCAGTACTAAGTTACCTAAACGAGTCAAACCCAGTTTGAAATACCCAACAATCACAACCTCTTTACTACAATTTCAAAGTAGGCTTCAATGAAATACTCTGCAGACAAGCATAATAACCAAGTGGGGAATCCTTAAAGAAACCTAAGAAAGTAACATGGTTTTGAAGAGATATAATACTTTTTAAAAAAAGGTTCGCATATCAGGTAGGCCTTGACACAAAAAAAAATGGTTCTCACTATCCATGACTCCCTAGATCAGAACCTTTTGGCAGACAGAAGGCAACGGTGCCACGAGGGCGCTACTTGATGTGTCGGTGAGGTGTGGGGAGATGCTTGCATACGTCGGACTAGCGTGGGGAGTGTCGGCGTCTCATCGGTGGTTTTAGGGTACATTTCGCAAGGATAGTACACGTCTCTAATATCACATATCAATCGTGACAAGGACAGACATACAGATTAGTCGGATATTGGCAACATGGAAATGCACCGTGAACCAAAGCTTCAATTAGCAGATGCTTCAAGGATTTCCATGTTGCCAATACTAGATTTTGAAGGGAAGGGTAATATAGGGGTATCCAGCTGATGGTACTTTTACATTTTGGAAAAGATTATTTTACACCCCATGGAGATTTTAGTCCATCATATTTTTACATGTAAGAGTCTTAAAAGTGGAGATGGGATCAATTTGGTAGCAATATTGCGACTGCTTTGATTTGTCTTTCTACTGGCAGGATTTATAACTTTTCAAAATTAATCTTTGATGGCATGGTGGCAAACTTGAAAAGTAAAACTAAGTTTTTGATGTACCCTCGATTTCTACAAATGATTTTGGAAATACAAACTGAGAATAAACATCCTTATCTGGCTATTGTATTGACCAAAAAGATTTTTGGGAACATGAAAAAGGATTTTAAAGGGGTACCTAACCATTGTTGCTGCAATGTGTTCCCGTTGTTGCTGTGGAATTTTTTCAAGTGACAGGACAAGCAGATCAAAAAAAAGGAAAAAGGAAAAAAAAAAAAGCAGTGGATCAACCATCACCGTCTGAACCATTACCATCTTCATCTCACCCACCTGTCATATCTGCAACCACTGAGTCTGAACCTACATTTGTACCTGATCCAACACCTCACCCTACATCACCTTCACCTGACCCTGACAATGAACCCATTGAGCACACCTTTGAGCAACCATCACCTAAACACCAACCACTTTCACCTAGACAGGAAACTGAAGTTCCACAATCACAAGAACCTACTCACTCTTATGTGGCAGAAGAAAGAACAATGTCAGTGGATGATCTGCTTCAATTGGTTCCCAAGTTGCTCACAAAGGTTGATAGTTTGGAGACAGAACTAGACTAAGTTAACCATAGGAAAATCACTTGTGAAGTTGGTGAAAAAGGTAAAGAAGATGGAAGATGTTCTCAAAAAGAGGCATGTGGTTCTACCAGAGTCAGAGGATGAGGATGCTGACATTTCTTCCAAACAGGGGAGGAATTTACAAGAGGAAGGTTTGGATGAAATGATGAAGGATAAATCAGAGGTTTTTAAGACTCCTACACAAAGCAATACTTTAGGGGAGGAAGATATTAGCCCTACAACCTTGGAAGCAGCTAAAACTCTGTCAAAGGTTGCTTCTCAGAGGACAAAGTCAGTTGATAAGGGTAAAAGATACAAGAGGAGAAAAGAGTCCAAGGGAAAAGATATTAGTACTGGCTTTGAAGATATTAGTACTGGCTTAGAAGATATTAGTACTGGCTTTGAAGAAGTTAATTACTGTGCTTAAGAGTTAGTCCTATAGTGGACCAGTTAGTTCTGCTAGAGGCCAAAGGGAAGGAAAAGCTCCAATGATTATTGAAGAGACTCAAGCTCCCAAAAGAACTAAAGAACAAATTCAACAAGAAGAAGCTAGTCTTGCAGAAGCCATAAGATTGCAAACTCTAGAGGAAGAAGAAACTGCCAAACAAGTTCATTTGGATGCACTCTTAGCTAAAAGAATGGAAGAAGAAGAATTAACTAAGCAACAAAAGCAAAGAAAAGCTCAAGTTCAATTTGAAGCTCAACACTACACTAAAGAAGATTGGGATGCCATTAGAGCTAAGCTTGAAGCTAATGCAGAATTGACAAAGAATGTGCTAGGGAAAGAGTTGCCAGAAGAAGACTTTGCAAAGAAGATGGTAGAGTTAGTAAATCAGAGAAAGAAGTTCTTTGCAGAAGAAAGAGCTAAAGCAAGAAGAAGTAAGCCTATGACCCAATCACTGCTGAGGAACTACATGATGAATTATTTGAAGAATCAGGGGACATGGAAGCTTACACAGTTAAAGAAGTTGAGTTTTGAAGAAGTAAAAGAAGAGTTTGATAAGTTGGTCAAGCAGGTTGAATCTTTTGTTCCTATAAATATTGAAGCTACAAAGGCACAGTTGAAAAGATATGGAGAAGAGCTTCAGACAGAAATTTCAAAGAAACAGAGGATTGATGTTTCAGATACAGAAGAAAAAGGTGGTAAAGTGAAAGAAGAAGAGCCAGTAAAAAGAGTAGGAAAAAGAAAGAAGCAAAAGGCTAGGAAAGGTATAAGTATTGAATAATGAGTCCACAAGGAGATTCAAGAGACTAATAAAGGAGGAAACATTAGAAGCTAGTGAATCCCTACTCCTTTGGATACAAAATCTAATATTGTGGCAAATTGGAAGATATTTCAACAAGGTGAAAGAAGCATTTATCAGATAATAAGAGCAAATGGAGCTGATACAGTTTATATGAGCTTTGGAGCTATGCTTAAAGACTTCACAAGAGAGGATCTTATTGAGCTGTACAGGTTGGTTATGCAGAAATATGGAACAAATAGGCCTGAAGATGCTTATGACAGAGTACTATGGAGTGATCTCAGGACTATGTTTGATCCACCTCTCAATGAAGATGCTATTTGGAGCTTACCCTACAGCGAAAAGATAGTAGTTGGAGAATATTGATACAAGTGTGCAGTAACATGGCTAACCATTGAGGCATGTAGTATTTATATGTTAGCAGATAGGAAGTATCCTCTGTCAAAAGATGCCTGCCAAGTGATGCTGAAAATGAAGCTTCTGGATGGAAAAATGAATGAAGTTTGTTATAAACTTTTGAAGATGATTGAGAAGCAAGCTGGTGTTAAAAAGTGATGAAGTTATTAGTAGCTGTGGACATATGTTGGAAACTGTAGACTATAATGGAAGAGAAAAAGGTTTGAGTGTTGGCTAACCACCACACAACAAATGGTCATCAGTTCACCATGCTTAATAGGCATAAGGACTGGCTAGTCCAAAGCAAACAGCTTTGGTAAAGACTTCTCAAATCCGTTGATGGTTGACAGTTTACCAAAAACTATATGGTAATTAACTCACCATGTTTTTAAAACAAAGAGTTAGCTACTCCAGAGCAAACGGCTACTGGTAAAGAGTAATCAAATCCGTTGATAGCTGATGATTTGCTAAAAATCATATGGTAATTCAACTCACCATGTTTCATGTACTAAGAGTTGAAATGGTTATCAATGTACCATGGTTTATAAACCAAACATTGGCTACTCCAGGGTTAATGGCTAACTGGTAAAGAGACATCAAATCCATTAAAATTTCATGATTCACCTCTCTCTTGGATTTAACACACCCTGAAAGTGATGAGAAATAGACTGAAACTTTATGATTGATATACCTCTAGTCCCACTGTTTTCAGTTTCTATGTTGCTGAAGAGAAAGTGTATGTAGCTGTGAAGTGTTGATCATGATATTTACAAGATTAGATGCTGCGAAATATCAAGAAGTGATGCTTTAAAGAGTTGCTGATAGAAATCAAGAAAGTACTCATACAAGACAGTCATTATGTTGCAGTTCAAGAATAATTCCAAAGATAATGCTCACAACATCCTCAGGAAGATCATAATGAAGGTATTCAAAGAAACTTGAAGTTCACAAGTGAAGATCAAGTTAGGGGAGGATTGTTAGAATTATTGGAAAACAGAACTAGTCAGGGTAGTTAAGATATAAGTCTGGTAGACATAGTTAAGTCTGCCAGTACTAAGTTAAGTCTGGCAGTACTATAGTTAGTACTGATCTTGTCTAGTTAAGTCTGTTTATGTAACAGAATAGTTATCTTAATAGTTATCTTAGAGATATCTTAGGAAAGGATATGCATTATCCTTTCACACGTTTGTAAAGCCCATTAGGGTTTCCTTGGTGTATAAAAGGAACCCTACGGCATAGTGTTTGACATAGAACCCTAATAGAAATCAATTACAAAAAAAACAAATTTTTTACATTGTGTTCATCTCTTAGTACTTGTGTTGAGATTCCGCATCACACATAGTATTCATATTTATTTGTCTCTCATATAGTGTGATTTTGATTCCAATTAGCTATTTCTTATAAAGGACTAAAAGATCATGACTTTGGACCACACCGTACCCTGTTTTCCCACAAAAATTTTAAATTTTTAAGTCTTAATATCTAGTTTATTTTGCATCAAAAAAAATGTTGAAAAATATAAATAGTTAGTTGAATATAAATAGTTAGTTGACACGAATGTAGGTTTTCCGTTGGTGAAAACGAGAAGTAAATTTTGACCCGACCGGTTTTATACCTTAGTTTTCTCCTTAACATAAATAAATTGATTTTGCTAATCTTTTATACAAGGAGCTATAAAACGCAAGTCTAGCTTGAAAAAGCCAAGACTTTGCAAGTTCCCATAATTGATTTTAAATATGCGAAGTTTGATTTATTAGAGTTGAGATTGTTTGCCAATCCTATGTGACTTGTTAAAGTGCCAATCTTAATTCGTTAGGCTAAGTATTCACGAGTTTCTTTATTAGAAATTGTAAATTGTGAAGAACAAGAGATGATAGAGTATAGTAAATATTAGATGCAATACCTATAATAGTTTGGATTTCTTTAGGGCTCATAAGTGTTAATTGTGGCTTTTTCTCCCATTAGCTTGTTTCACCATTATATAATTGTTGAATAAATAAAGTTGCTTTAGGTTTTTGCAATTCTTAGTTTAGATCCTTTCGTAGAAAGTCCATCTGGTGAAATTAAGGTACACATCAAGGTTTTGTCAGTATTGTGGGGAAATAGACTCCTGGACCATGGTCGGCTCGCATACCGATGTGGCAGTTGTTAAAAGACCACAGGACTTGAAATTTGGCTAATAATAATAAGTTATGTAATAAGCCAAAGCCGAAATAAGACCACTACCTCTTGCCGGCTCACAACCGATGTGGTAGTCGTTTAAAGGGTGGAGGTAATAATAATAATAAAAATGTGGGCTGAAAAAAAGTTTACTGCATCTTGCCGGCTCACAACCGATGTTGCAGTCTTCTAAATAAGGCACATAGTTATCCGAGACTGATAAAAGTTTGCTGCATCTTGCCGGCTCACAACCGATGTTGCAGCCTTCTAAAAGGTCGAGGAAATTACCGAGGTTGAAATATGTTTGCTGCATCTTGCCGGCTCACAACCGATGTTGCAGCCTTCTAAAGGACCGAGGTTTAATAATAATGCAATAATAACAAGAATAAAGCCAAATTTCAACTCCGGGGTTATCTAAATAAAGCCTCCGTCTCTGGACTCGTAGTTGAGTTGTTGCGGATGAAATAAAAAGGATAACCCCTAAATCATGCGAATTTAGAACCTTAATGTGGACCTTATTTTTGCCATATCGTCTCTTTAGGAAAGGATTTCAAACTAATTGTGGTCTAAACCGGGTTTACTTTATTAATAAGGACATAATTTATTTGTCACCAATAATAATAAAATTTTTAGATACAAAATTAGGAATAAGGGAGGAAAAGTAAATACACAATTAGCTTTTATGAGTAGTGTTAGCATCATAACTTGTATTTTGCAATGATTTTGTTTTTAAGCTTGGCTTGGAGAGGTGAAAATCGAGAATGATGAATTTATCTTTTTAGACACTTTAAGTGCTTTTTTTCCGTGTCCCTAAAAGTTTATTCAATGAATTACATGAAAGTACAATACTTAGTCACACATGAATAAGTTGTAGTTGTATGTTATAAATTAATAAAAATCAAAAAAAAAAGAAAAAGTTTTGAAAAAAGTAAAACGTGTTGTTTTTATGACTTTGTGATCCTCTTACTCTCCCAAAAGATTATACTACTTCTTAAAGGATTAGTTTGGGGAGGTTTTGAGGTATTTGGTTTTAGAGCATATAACATTGCGTGAGGACACGACAATCACTTAGTTTGGGGAATTTTGATATGTGAGAAATCACATATCATTTGTGTATCAAAATGACCCTTAAAATGATCAAAATGTCCAAAAATATGCTTGTATTTGTGTATTTTGTTGTTTGTGGATGTGTAGGTACGGATATGCAAAAATCACAAGAAAACGGTCAAAAACTGGACAAACACGGACACGGGAAAGGAAGAGTATACAAGAGATGGAAGTTTTCTATTAAAGGTCTTCAAAAGTCAACTCTTGGTCAACATTGGTCAATCACAAGAAGACAAAACCCTTGAAAATACCACAAATACCCTTGATGTTAAATCAAATTCAAAAATAACCCTAAAACCCTAACACCGTTATCTCTTTTATAAAAGAGATAACGGTCGTTATCTCCTAACCAGCCCAAAACCAAAACAAACAACGGCCCAATTCCCTTTTAAAATAAACCCTGAGCCCAAGTCAAAGCCCGTTCCCCCTTGGTCAAACTTACCCAACGTTCAAATACAGTTAAAAAGGGCGCGAGTCCCTTTTTACTGTTCATCATCTTCTTCAATCAATTACCCGTCAAAATCAAAGGGTTAATTCAAATTGATGATGTGGCATCAAGATTAGAGTACTAAGCTATGAGCTGGCAAAGTTAGACATCACCAAACCCTTCTATTGGTCTAAACAAACAAAGGAGGATACGCAGAATCCTAAAGAAGCACATATGGAAGTAGGATTTTACACTAAATCCCTTGTAAAAGAAGCACACAGCCTCTGACACAAGGATTGCCACGCTGGCAATCCGTGTGATCAAATATCAATCCAACGGCTAATACTTGAGATCAAATGATTGGCATGAATGAAGGGACGAGATCAAGGGGAGCGTCTAACAACTTGAGAGCCTAGATCCTTCCTATGAAGCTTATAAATAGAAGACCTCTTCACACACTGCAAGGGAGGAGGGAATTAGATTAATTTTTAGCTTAAAAAATTTAGCTTTTGTAATTTTTCTTTAAAACTGTTTTAGCTTAATGTTTCTTAATGTGTAATTTTCCATTTACCATGTTGTAATCATCTCTTTCATCAATATAATTCAAGTTTTTCTTAATATGCATTTTACTCCTTCACAAACTCACTTTCATACAAAACATTGATTAATAAGCTGTAACTGTTTCATAAGCTCCTTATAAGCTAATCTCAAGTTCATCTAAGTCTCTAAGCTTAGATTGAACCCAAATTGATCACTAATTTACTTACACATCTAAAAACAGTATAATACCTATGCTATGGATGGATTTGGTTGCTTTGGATGGTAAGCTTACCCTGGAAGAGCTTATGGGACTTTACTAGCTTATCCTTGTGATAAGCTAGAGCTTGTTGATAGCTCACTAGAGCTTATTCTTAGCCTTGTTTAGAGCAAAGGCTCTTGTAAGTTTTTCATTTTTCCTTTTAAAAGCCTTACTTTACATTTTAGCTTATAGTTGCTTATCGCCTGCTTATTTTTGTTATTATTAGCTTGTCTCTGCTTATATTTATTTATCAATGCTTAATATGTTCTTTAGTTAGTTTAGATCTTAGTTTTCATTTTTTTTATAAATCTGTCAAAAAAAAACAAAAAAAAATATAGCATAGTTGTTAGTTTATTGATTCTGGCTTATTTGCTTATTGGATTTTGTTCATTTTGTCTGCTTTTAGCTCTATAGTATTTGGTATCTTAGTTTGGAGCTCTTATTTGCATTTTCATAAGCTTAAATGGATTTGACTGTCTTTAAAGGGGTCTTTGGCACAAACAGTAAACTAACTAAGAGTTTGTACTAACTTTTGACATCTTTGTTTCTTAAAACTGAATTTAAAGATCATTTTTAGGCTTACAAGTTTGGTTTCTAGGTAGTTTGTTAAATTTGATAAAGTTTTCTAGTTGCCATTTTGAACCTGTGATCATTAAGGCTGTCATAGTAGCATTTTTAGCTTAAGACCTTTCTAGTTATTGTCATTGCTCAAAAAATACTTTAGTTTTTAATGTCATACGGTTGCTTTAAATCAGTCATTTTATTACATTGTAGTTTTTAATGATTTGGTTAACAAGTTCATTTGCATACAGATAAAGAAAACAATAAAAGCATTTTCATGAACAATTTATCAAGGGTAATTTTAGTTTTTAAAGTCTAAAATTTGGTTTACAAGTAATTTTTAGGTTATTCTTAACCTGTTTGAAATTATTTTTAAAAATAAGCTAATTAGGTCATTTGTTTTAAGCTATCAAAGTATTTATTTGTCTTTTAAAACATAAGTTCACTCAGCATGATCTGAGTATATCAGCTTTTTTCACAACTTTTTCATTAAGCACTTGTCTTTCAAAGTTTCTTTTCAAAGTGCTTTATTTGTAGCTTATAGGTCAAGGTAGATGTAAGTATAAGCCAATTTGTCTTAAGTATCCATTAGCTTATAGAAATTTAAGTTTAAAAAGTGCCATTAGGTCTGTTTGGTACTAAGTTTTGCTTAAAAGCTTATTTGGATTTTCAGCTTATAGCTTGTGCTTTTTGCTCATTTTTAGCTTAGACAAGCTTGATAGGTTAGTTTTTAGAAGCTTATAGCTTATTAAGTTTTAGTTTTAGCTTATCATTAGTTTCTAGCTTATTTAGTTTTGATAAAAAAGTAAAAAAATGGTTAAGTATAGTTTGTCTGAATTTTAAGCAATTTTCTAGCTTATTAGTAGTTTTCTAAAAAGTTGTTTTCACAAAAAGTTTTCACATTAAGCTGTTTTTCAACTTTGTTTTCAAAATTTTCAAAAAAATAATAATATAAACAAGAGGCCTTGGATTCGAACCCAAGACCTCCTGCTTAACAAACACACGTCCCACACTCTCACACACTTAACCATCTGTGCTACATTAGCTCATCCAACATTCCTTGTTTACACTTTTCTTTTAAACACCTTTTTCATTTCTTAATTTTATTACAAGCCGTAGCTTTTTCCTAGCTTTTAAGAGCTTTTCGTTTTAGCTTATTTTGGTCTAGCATTTTTATAAAATCAAGTAAGTCGTTTTACACTTTTAGTAATTTTCTAGGAATTTTTAGGATTAGTTTAGTATTTTTAAACATTTATTTTTATTAAAAACTTAAAAAATTCATAAAAAATAGAAAAATAATCAAAAAAATAAAATTCTTTTTTCTAAAATTTTCTTTTATTATTCTCTAGGCTTTGGTTCAAAAATTTCTTTCATAGGGTTAATATTTTGAAAGTGCAATTTTTAAAGAAAGGGATTTTGTTCTCGTTCTCGTTTTTTTTTCGTTTTTAGTTTAAATAGCTCTCGTTTTAGGATTTCCTTAGAATTTCCTTTTTAATAGTCAATTAGGATTAAAATAGTTTAGAAAATCATTTAGGGTAAATTTTATTATATTTTAGGTTTTAATTGTGCATTTCTTTAATTCCCGTTATTTTTATTTATGCTTAATTGTTTTAGTTGCTTTTAGTTGTAGAAATAGATTATCAATCAAAAATCATCTTCGAACCAATTCAATTTTTCCCCCCCCACACAAAAAAAATTTGTCCAAATAACAAACGAGGTCTCAATTTCATAAATCTTTGGGAAAACGACCCGGTAATCACTTACCGGTTAAACGTGTAGTATTTTTGTGTGGATTCTTACTCTAAATCTTTGTCCTCAATGATTTTTAGTAAATTTCCTTATACCTTGATATTATTACGTATTGAATTAAAAATGATCAGGAAGACTGAACACGAATTGACGACTCAATAAGTCAGATAGTAACTAACTGATTCACTCTTATCATGCAGTCTGCTTTGAGAACTAGCAAGTACGGTGAATCTGATGCTTATGCATTAAAGAATCCAGCACTTTGAGCTGGAAACCCTATCAAGAAGGTTCTTTGAATCTATCTGATAACAGGTATAATATTTATACTATAAAATGGGGAACCGGTGGTTATCACAACCTAAAATTGACGAAATGAAAAAGACATATTCGTCCATATATGTTATTTATTACTAACTTAAACATGCAGGACAAGTCGATGGCATATCCACCAGATTCCATCTAAGTCGCAGTCAAGGCCACATACTCATTCTCAAAGTTCAAAGATACATTCAATGGCATTTATCAAAACTTGAAGACAGTTCTGAATTTCAAAGATACACTTCCGCAAGCTCTGATATACAAGAACTTCCTCAAAGAATGTCAAGTACATGATTGACAAGAGAACACTTCACAAGGTCTATGTTGAGAGAAGATTGCCAGACTTCAAGTGATTCATAGGATGAGTATTGTTTGGTTAAGAAGTGTTCGGTAAAAGAAGTATCCAATTTTAATTCTCGCAGAGGATAAAGACCAAGATATCAAGATAAAGATTAAAGATATCAAGTCAAAGATCACAAGCATGCAAAGGGAACTTCAAAAGAATTCCCAAGAATACAAGGCTCTAAGATTCAAGATGTCACAAGAAGTGAAGCCACGAGTGCAATGACCACCCTTTAAGGGGAGATTGTTAGCCTCATTTTTAATAAAGTGATGGTCATTAAATATTATCAAGCCTTGTATAAGAAAACGTAGTTTACAGGAATTAATCTAAGCTAATCTAGTTTAATTCCCGTAAACTATGTTTTCCTATACAAGGATCAGGAATATTTAATGACCATCACTTTACTAAAAACGAGGCTAACAATCTCCCCCTAAGGGGTTGGTCATTGCACTTATGGCTTCACTTCTTGTGACGTATTAAATCTTGGAGCCTTATGGACTTGGGAATTATTTTGAAGATCATTTTGCATGCTTGTGACATTGGATCTTGATCTTTGACTTGATATCTTTATCTTAAAACTTGATATCATGATCTTTAGCCTTGAGATAATATTAGATACTTCTTGACTAGAAAACTTCTTACCAACATACTCATCCTTTGACATCACGTGAAGGCTGACAATCTTCCTCAACATAGACCTTGTGACATGATCTATTTGAAATCATATACTTGACATTTTTTTAGGAAGCTCTTGTTTATTAAAGTTTGCGGAAGTGTATCTTTGGAATTCAGAACTGTCTTTAAGTTTTTGATTAATTCCATTGAATGTATCCTTGAACTTTAAGAATAAGTATGTGGCCTTGACTGCGACTCAGCTAGAATATGGTGGAAACGCAATCGACTTGTCCTGCATGTTTAAGTTAGTGATAAACAATATATAAGGATGAAATTTGTTTTCATTTCTTTGAAATATGGTAGTAAAACCATGGATCCTCGTTAATCAGTGATAAATACCGCTTGTGATCAGGGTAGAATTCAAAATAAACTCTTTGACAGTGTATCACAAGCAACACTAGCCCGTTCTCGTTACTATAGCTACTCAAGCAGACAACATGGTAAGAGTGAATCTGTGAGTTACTATCTCACTGATTGAGTCGTCAATGCGTGTTCAGTCTTCCCATGCCCAGATGCCCTTTTGAGGCTGCCATAATGAACATGAGATCAAAAACTTGTATGAAAATCAGTCGACATGTTAATGAGTAAAGATTTTTGAACACATCAAAAGTTTTATGTTTTTGAAAAAGCATTCGTCAATTCTCATCAATACACACAGATTATATTATGTCTGTGTTGGACTCGAAGTACATCTTTGTTCTTGATGAGAAAACAATTGAAATGAGAATTGGTCCTAATGAGATTTTGAATGAACTCGTGGCGCAAACTCCTATAAGTGCACTTTTGTTATTTGGTGATCAGAGGCTGGAGCGGACTGCCACCTTTTCAATATCTACTATCTCGGAGTGAGAAAGTTGATAGAAACGTGTTGTACTCTGTGAGAAATGAAACAAACTTCTTTTGAGAGAAGCCTAAGTAGCTGGGATAGGTTGTGCATTGCATCACTGGGTCCATGATAACTTGTCTTCAATACCAGAATCATCTTTGTGATTACCGATAAATTATGCATTGACCCGGTTTCTGCCTAAGGTTGTATAAAGGGCTTCTTTCTTTACACCCTTTATCCTTACAATTCTTTTTCATTCTTCAACCCCTTCAATGTTATTCCAACGCGTCCTTATTATCACCATGTTAGGTGTGTTCCGGTGATAACTCATGCCTTGGATAACATTCTTCCCAATCTCACTTTACTCCTTTTTTCAATCATACCTAAGGACTTCTACTCTATCTATTAGAGTGTCCCTGGGCAGATCCCTTCGGTTCTGGCTGGATCATGGAACAAAATACCTATTCTTAACCGCCTTATAACAACGTACGAAATAGCAGTTGGTCAGTCTTTGGTATTTCCATACTAGCCATAAAACAATTAAAAAAGTAATCAACGTGTTTGAGAAATCATTTATTACACATTAAGAGTTTTCTATATCACCAAAAGCTCCCCTACACATATGCATCATATTATGAAAAAGTTTTGCACATGCGAGGTCGAGAATGCACTTATAATCAAGAGATTTTATCTATATTAAGCAATATTGATCACATTTTAATCAATATTCTCCTCCTCAAAAATTGCACATGTGTTGACAATTTTTGATTTAATAAGTGAATTAAAACAATGAGAGAACAGGAATGCATGCCGAACGATAACTAGAATCAATGGATAATTTATAGAAATGAAGGACTCCCCCTCATAACATATTAGAGTGAAAACTTAGAGGCGAGAGTTTATTGATCACAATTTTGAAAGATTTTTGAATATTTTTTTGAAAAAATCTTGAAAATTATGCTCAACGGAAAATAGTATAAGAATTATATCTAATTGAACATTATTTTCCTATTCTTCTCCTAAGCATTCAAAACTTTGAAGTTTATGTGACTTTGCTCAACAACGAGAAGTATCAGTTCCCGTTGTTTAGGATAAATGTGACAAAATTAACATTTGAATTATTTTCCTTTCTTTAGAGACGAGTGCTAGCTGACATTACTTAGGCAGTCATATAGAAAATTTAAGGAGACATTGTTTTGAAAACATTTGAACACTCTCGCTTAAACTTCATTTAACATCCGTGTTAATAAAATGCAATTCCAATACTAGGTGCGTAAAATGTTATCGATTTATGAAGACATGTCGAAGAAGATTAATTTTGGTATTTGAATTGACATCAAATATAACATCTATATTATAAGCATCAATTTATCCCTCAATATTATCCCATTTTTGTATACATTTTGCAAAGAATTGTAACTTAATTGTTTAATTGTGAGAATTTGAAGTAATTAGGTAGTATTTGGTGAAACATAGCAAAAGTGCGCGCAATCTGGAGCTGTAAATGAAGGATATTTTTTTGATGATTACTATTCTGAAGACCAATACGCCGTATCCATCAAGAAGATACGGGGTATCTGTTCCTACACTCACCAAAGACCACAGAAGATTAAAGAGCAATACGCCGTATCCAGAGGACTCAATACGCCGTATTCAAGATATAGAATCAATATAATATTCTGGAAGATATCAAACGTGGTCCCTACTCCAAGAAATCCCCAATACGCCATATCCAACCCATTGGATACGCCGTATTGAACCGACTTCCAGACCTTATAAATAGAAAACTCAAAAATGAGTTTTAAGTATGCTAAATCATATACCTAAACCACAAAAGTCGATTTTCAGAAGAGAAAAAGAGCAGAAGAGGTCAAGCAACGTATTCAATTCCATAGGAGACATCGTGTAATTCCATATACTTTTAAGTAATCGTTCAGTTTTGGTATCATTGTTAACTCGGTTAGTTTACCTTGGCTAAATTATTACTCTTGTATTTATTATGACGTTTCTTCGGCTAATACCTTCGGTATAGCCATTTATAATAAATCCTAATGTTTGTGGTATTTTGTTTATATGATTTCTTGATTTATCGTTATATGCTTTTTATTATATTAAATTTAAACTTGATTACGCGCTTTTATATGAGACCAATCATTTCACTGATCTATTCTAAGTTGGACAAGATGGATCTATATGTCTAGGATAACTCTCCATAAGAGTAATTTATACACCTATAATAATGTTATACAATATTGTCCTTCTAAGTCTGTGTCTAGGATACGCTTCGAGCTTAACTAGTTAATTGGATATTGCCAATGGTTTATTGATCGTGTTGACTAGCATGTGACCTAGATAATCCATAAATAATGTTTCTGATTCCATAAATAGTTGGAGACAAGTGACTACTAGTGTAAAGGTTGCCATTAAGCGTAAGTGGTTAAAGTCTCTATGAGCTAGGTTAAAAAAGATCAACCATGCTTTAATCCCTAAGATAGATTATCATAAACCCCTGCAAAAAAATGATGCTTTATGCGGATGCTTTAATTGTGACAGAATTAACGTGTCTAGGTCTTAGGATGATGTAACGCCTAAGTCTTAAGAATGATATGCCACCTCGAGAGAAGAAATCATTGCACTAAATAAACAAACCAATGTTCTAATCGGATTAATAATGGTTAATACAGTTTTCTTATATAAGGTTCGACCGCTCTTTTATCTTTTGTTAATTAGCTTGCGTGGGTAATAGTTTCTTGAATTGATTGTAGTCACCAACCAAACCGTGCCAGTCTCTCAGGCTGAAAACCCCCATTTTCCATTAGAATTAGGATTTAGACTGACATAGGTTTAACATAGGATTAGAATAGAATTAACATAGATTAGATAACCAAGATATTAATTAAATTGATAGATTTAACCTCGCTCTCAGTGATCGACACCCTACTTACCACGAAACTACTACCGATCGGGTACACTGCCCGTTAAAGTGTTGTTTTTGGTTGAGTCGACAAAATATAAATTTAAAACTTGAATCATATAAAAAACAACCCTACACTACAACACATCAAGTTTTTGGCGCCGTTGCCGGGGAGTGAAAATTAATCTTGATTTTTATTTTGATATTTTGGTTTTTAACATTAGATTAGATCTAACCCTCAGTGTTAGTGTAATTTAGATTAGTGTATATTTTTGTATATTATGTATATTTTGTATATTTGTCTTTAATTGTTTGCTTGTATATTTGTGTGTTTAATTGTTTGCGTATTTAATTGTTTTTCTTGAATACACTGTTCTGGTCGACAGTTGAATACGGCGTATCCAATCCCACTGAATACGGCGTATCCAGTTCTCTGTCCAATACAGCGTATTCATCCCAACAGATTAATATGGCGTATCCACTTCCATTGGATACGGCGTATCGATCTTCTGATAAAATTCTTTTCCATTCTCGAATTTTAAGCCCAAATTTTTTTATATATACCTTTCTCTGTTGGTTCTACTGATAATTTTCTGGATATTTTTCATTAAGAATGACTAAGGTTATCAAAGGAGAGTTTGAGAAAATTAAGGACGTAAAGGTCGAAGATGTTTCGCTCACTTGTGACACATCACTTGAAATTTTCAACATGGAAGTCAGCCGATTAAGCGGGATGGATAATGATTTATTCACATATAAAGTTGAAGTTGCTAACATCCCATGTAACTCTGTAATAATTTTTTTTACCTTTCTTCAGAGCAAATCCTGCTGATATTTTTACCCTTGTTACAGGAAGAACTTATCAGAGCTAGTTGATTGAAGAAGGAACCACAAAAAGTCATGGCTGAACCAATTC
Organism: Tanacetum coccineum; assembly: GCA_026074375.1. Taxonomy (NCBI): domain Eukaryota; kingdom Viridiplantae; phylum Streptophyta; class Magnoliopsida; order Asterales; family Asteraceae; genus Tanacetum; species Tanacetum coccineum. The sequence continues at coordinate 25,566 of BQNB010038748.1, read as the reverse complement.
TAAATAAAAGCATGGAAAAAGCTCAATCTGAATCATATCTTTCCATCACCAGTAACGACATAAAAATTAATCTCAGCAAAGAATTTTTGGAGGAATTACAAAAGAATACATACCACGGATGGATTGACGAAGACGTTATTGACCACATCGCTAAGGTACTCGAAATTGTTGATTTAATTCGCGTTCCTGGTACGGATTCCCATCAACTACGAATGAAGATCTTTCCTCTCTCACTTACTGACGAAGCAAGGCAATGGTGGATAGATGAGGGGGAAGGAAAAATTGCGGTATGGGAAGAACTTGTTGAGAAATTTTTCTGTAAATTTTATCCGGATTCATACGATGGAGAAGATGAAATGTTGGATGAAGGAGACAACTAGGGAATTGATCCGCTTGAATTTTTATCACGAGTGAATTCATCATTTGATAAGCATATGAAAATTGATGGAAGAACTAAAAAGGTATTATTCCATGCTTGGATGAATGGGAATTGGAATAAGAGACAAATAGATAATAGCATCTTGAGTAGTAACAATACTACTTCTGACTCATTCTTCATACCTAATCTAAAAACACATGAAAAGAGCGACACCGGAAAGGAAGAAGAACAAAGTCAGACAAAGCGCAAATATAGCAATACATCCAGTACTACTGATGAGCAACCTAACAAAAGAAGGTGCAAAGTAGAAAAGTTTGAAGCTATTCAGTACTCACTTGGACCCAACGAAGAATATATTGCTATTAGAAGTTATGAATATGATATTTGGGAAAGAAACGAAGATAATTTGTCCATAATCTACCAAGATATTTTTAAGAAAAAGGACGAAGGATGGAAGGTGACGCGCACCAAGGAATAAAAAGGAAGCTGAAGAAAAGTCTAACTTAAAGACTTCGCTGTAAACAAAAGTGCTTCCCGGGAGACAACCCAGAATGTTATTTAATTTTGTTATCGAGTCTGTCTTCCCAGACTTCAATACGGCGTATCCGTTCCACCCCATACGGCGTATTGATTGTCTGGACGTTATCAGTCTTTACTTTTTATGCACTTTAAAAACATTATTGTCAGTTCTGCGAATACGCTGTATTCAATTATTTGATACGCTGTATCCACAGACTGACCCGTATTTAGTTTGTTTTAGTTTAGTTTAAATTAACCGTAGGTACCAAGATAGGAATGCACCTGTTTTTCCTATATTTTACGCAGGACCTCGTGAAAGAAATATCGACGAATATTGGTGGAGAATTTACGAATCTGGAAATCTTGAAGTGTTGGGGTCTTGAAACCTCAAGACGATTTTTCAACACACAATCTTGCTCATAAACGCAAATTGGAGAATCTACCTAGCAAAAATCAGGGGAGTTTCTCATTCTAATTCTTTTTAAATTCCCGTATTTAATGTTTTATATATACAACGAGGACGTTGTATAATTCAAGTGGGGGGATGGAATTAGAATGATCACTTGTCCAAATTTTCACAATAAAATGCTTAAATTATGCTCAAATTTAAAAAAAATTCAAGCATACTTTTGTGAAATTACTTGTTACATAACCCGCACACAATAACCCTTGTTAGATATTGTGAGGATTTAACCTTTCCGTTTCCAAATGTTTACCCAAAATCCACAAAATATGAGTGTGTCGGTGATGTTGTAGACTTTAGAACTTAGCTTGGTATATCTATTCGAGACCACAATAATGAGTATTATGGATTTAATTGGAGTAACTTGTTTAAATTGGTAAATCTTAGGATTACAACCAAATCGCCTATACATGTTGTTTATTAACTAACTACACCGGTTAGTTAACCTCCTGTTAAACCCTTCCACTCTCATCTTTAGAGTGATGATCCACTAGAACAACCCCTAGAGCCAATCCTTTAGGAATTTACACCAACTTTTTGTTTTGTTACACCCTTACCTACCCTGTTAGATTAAAGTTTAATTTATTGTTGCTAGTTGCTTAAAGTGTAAAGTTTGTATTTCCTGAGTCTTGTGTCATTTTCTATCTTTGGTGCGGTTGGAAATTTGCACATTGCAAATGGGAATGTATATTAGTAGTCAAAGCTCATGTGATTTTACTACCGTCATAATTATTGGTGAAACCGAAGAACGAAGAAATTACCGAAGGAATTATCCGGAATTATTATGATGGTGAAGATGGTGAAACTACACCGAGATTTGAAGTATTGTTTAAAAAAATTGAAAAGTTAGAAAAATTGCAACAAAAAAAGAAAAAGAAAGTTTGAAGATAATCGTTTCGCAAAAAGCATTACCGAAGGAATTAGACGAAGGATCGATTTTTCGTTGATACGTCTAAAAATCAACGATGTAGAGTATTGTACAAAGTGGAAGATATCGTCACTTGCCTTGTAAAGTATGTAAAGTTTTGGGATGATTGGGAAGTTGATCGTTATGGGAACGCCAACTTAGGTTGTTGTTTTTTATCTATGATCAAGACGTTGTAAATAGTTGTGTCTTTATCATGGTAACGGTCAATGATCAAGACGTTTGTAAATAGTTGTGTCTTTATCACGGTAATGGTCGGGAAAAGTGTCTAGCAACGTGTATCTTAGACTTAATCTATTTGTTTTGTAATTTTTATTTAACAACAATTTATTTCCCTTTTCTAATCATTAACCACGGGTTTTATGCGAATGAGGATTTGTACGAGCATGCATGTCTATTCCGTGTTTATGCAGGCCAATTGTCTATTTGCATGTCTCAGCTTGTCATGTTGTTTTATTACTATTGGTGAAAGTTAGAAGATCCCTACCCTATATCATTCTTCATCCTAACCATTGGCTAAACTCGAATGAGGATGTGATCGAACACACATGTCTATTCCGTCGTTACGACCATGTATGTATCTTTCAGCTGCCTTGTTGGTGTGGTACTTTTGGTGAAAGATTGTAGAATGATCAACCCTAAACCTTATCATACAAACCCATATTTACCTTTATAAACTTGTTACTCCTTTATGACAAAGTCAAGAACAATACCTTAAAGAAGAGGTGTGTGTTTTAACGACAAAAAGTAAAAGAGGTTTGACAAAGATTTAGTAGGAAAAGTACTAGTGGTGGAGTCTAGATAAGTTATCCTTGCCATGCTTACTGTTAGGAATACTGTCTACAGACCGAGAAAATTGACTGCGAATTAGTTTACATGGTTTTTTTTAACGGACATAGATTAGTTGAGTGATTTGAGAGTTTTCATTTTTATTTCGTCGCGGATGTTAGGTTGTGGTACTTGCTGTAATAGATCAAATAAATGCTTTATGTGAATAATATTTCCTGAGGGTATACATTTTTATAATTGCTTAAAGGGCTACGCTTGAGGACAAGTAGGATTCAAGTGGGAGGATATTTGATGACATCAAATAACATCTATTTTATAGCATCATTTATCCCATGTAATTGACCCATTTTGTATGATTATTGCAAAGAAATTGTTACTTAATCGTTTGTATTTGAGAATTGCAGTAATTATGGAATACTTTGTGAAACTTGACTAAAAGGTACGCATTCTGGAGCTTAAACGAAGATATTTTGAAGATTACTGTTCTGACAACTAATACGTCATATCCATCAAGAAGAGTACGCTTGTACTGTGCCTGCACTCACCAAAGACCACGAAGGAAACATGATCAATACGCCGTATCCAGAAAAGACCAATACACCGTATTGGAGATATAGTATGCGATTATATCTGTAAGATATCAAATGTGTTGGATACTACTCCAAGAAAACCCCCTATACTTGGCTGTATCCAAGACATTGATATGCCGTTATCGAACCGGACTCCAGACCTATATATAGTAAACTTAACAACGGTTGTTAGATAGTGCGCTAAATTCATATTCTCGATACCTAACGACAAAAGTCGATTTTCAGAGGATAAAAAAAGCAGAAAAGGTCTTGCAACGCATTCCAATCCATAGGAGACAACGTGTAATTTCTTATACTTTTGTAAAAATAAAATTTAAAAAAAAAAAAAAAAATTTTTCGTTTTAAGGTTTAGTTTTTGGTATCATTCGTTAACTCGGTTAGTTTACCTTGGCTAAAGCAATTACTCTTGTATTAATTATGAAGATCTGAATGTTTGGTTTTGTTTATATCTCGATTGCTTAATTTATCGTTGATGCTTGTTTATGTTTTTCAATTCATACTTGTTTACGTGCTTTTGTATGCGACCTATCATTCAACTGGATCTAGTGATACGGACCAAGTAATCTAGATGTCGGGATAGCTCTCCATATAGTGATTTATACATGTAGACCAATAGGATCACGATTAACAACCTGTCTTTGCCTTTAGATTGTGAGCTTAGTTTGACCGATAGTGACCTGTGGGTCCTTAGATTAACGAGTGTACGTTCTTAATTAATTGTAAAAAGTTAGGTAGTGACTAATAAGTGTATGAAAAATTTTGGAAGAATGAATTTTTTTTTTGTGCCGTTAAGCAGTAAGTGGTAAAGTCTCTATGAGCTTAGTGTTTTAACAAGTATCACCAATTGCTTTAGTATCATAACGATAGAGTTATAATCAGCAAATAAGGCGATGATTATGCAGATTACTTTATGATTGTGACAGAAATTAATGTGTCTAGTCTTAGAAGCGTAGAAGTCGCGCTGTAAGTTCTAAGATATGATGATGCCACCTCGAGATAAGTAATCATTGCACGGGCAAAGTAAACAATAACCAACTTCTAATCGGATTAATGGATGGCTATATTGTTTTCTAATTATTAGGCTGTTGACTTGATCTTTTATCTTCTAGGGTTAATTGTTGATTGATGGTTAAAGTGTCTTGAAGTTGATTGTAGTCACCACCAAACCCGGTTGCAAGTATCTCAGGCTGAAAACCCCCTTTTACCCGTTAGAATTAGAATTAGAACTAACATAAGATTATCATAGGTTTGACTTAGACTAGAATTAACTTAGATTAGATAACCAAAATATTATAAATTTAGAGATTAAAATCGCTTAAAAGTGTCGACAGCTGTTCCTACTTACTACGAAACTACCAACCGGACCGGTTAACTGTACGTTATAGTGTTGTTTTTGGTTGCTAATTCGCAAAATATAATTTAAACTACTGAATCATAAAAATATACACCACACAACGGTACATTGTACATATCGTTCTTATTTCATTTCAGAGAATATTGGACATTAGAGCGGAAAAGACACGTGGATTTGGAAAGTAAAATGATGAGTTATTTTGGAAAATCGTATTTTTAGAGGGGAGAGGGGGTGAATACGTTTTCCTTTTAAAATAAAAAGTGTTTCGTATCAGAATCACCGATCAAGCGGTTGATACTAATAATGGAAGAGTGTTTATTTTAATTCTATAACAACAATACATTATCACATCGAATGTTTCACATTAATCCATGGACACTAAACCGAATCAAAACTAGTATAAGCACACAACACACACTTGCCTAATATTTAATATAGAGCGATAATGCAAGTATAAATGTTAAAGATATAAGTAAAGAAATTGCAAACCAGACACGACATTTATAGTGGTTTGGTACGCGAAGCACACTTCGCCCTACTCCACTCCACTGAAGAGCACCAAACTCCGTGAGGTTATCTTCACTAGTAACAAGCTACCTTTTAGCGGTAGAAAAACCGCTAAACACAACTTGCTTATATCAATTTCTGAACCAAGCTAGATGACGGTTCTAATCTTAGCTTGAAACAATCTTATCACGACTCCACAACTTCTTCATGACTTCACAAGCACAACGTTCAACAACTACACAACTTCTTCACTTCACAACTTCACAACTTCACTTCACAACTTCCCTACACTTCACAACTTCACTACACTTCACATCTTCCCTACACTTCACAACTTTACATCACCAAGACACATCCAAGGGATCATCATGAGTCGAACATACCCTTCTTATGTATTCCACCCATGATCTAAACTATTACACAAGTTTGAATACAGGGACTCGATTCTATACAGTTGATGAATGTTAAGGACATGTCACAATAGGCATCTAATATAACTACGTACGTTCACATCTTGATGATAGCGAAAGTTTTCTCTTGCGACTTGATGGATTGATGGTACGGATTGATCACATCTTAAACCAAACTTATTACAAGTTAAGTGATCAAAGAAAAAGGTTTGAAAGAAGAGTTTAGATCTGAGAAAAATTATGTGCAAAGAGGTGAGAAAATCTGTGGAAACAGTCTACTATTTATAGGAAAAAATATTATTTTTTTATTTGGGCGGTCCCCTTAATTATACAAGGGCGGTCCTCTTAATTATGGCCGGTCACCTTAATTAATTAAGGGGGCCGCCCATTTTTTAGACGCTCTCTTTTTTGTATTTTTGTAGGGAAGGTTTTTCTAGAACTTTCTAGCCGTTTTTGGGTAGAAAAATTTGAAATTCAAATTCGTTTTTTTGAATAAAATATTTCTAATTCAAATACAAAAATGTTTTGTAATGTTTTTTTTTAAATGTTTTGTTCCCATTTTATAAAAAAATGTAAGGTTTGAAAAAATAAAAAATTTCCTTTGATCATTCAACAATTATAAGTTTGTTTGTTCATTCTCCTTTATGATTTTAGTAGGGTGCGAAACTTAAATTTGTTGTTTGATAGGAAAACATGTGTATTAGGACGTCGAAAGATGTTGACGTATGAATTGATGATTTGTGATTACGAATAACTTAAGCACTTTACGTTATGATGTTTATTAAGTTACATGTTTGTCATCACCAAAACATGAAGAGAATGTATAGATTAAATATCGTAATATTTCTACCAACAATCTCCCCCTTTTTGATGATGACAAAATATGTAAACTATAACTCATAGTAAAATGTATAAGTTACTTGTTTACACTTCTTGTAAACTATAACTCATAGTAAAATGTATAAGTTACTTGTTTACACTTCTTCTCCCCTTTTTGTCGAAATAAAAAGGTGGATGTATGTGTGCTTCAGCTGCCTTGTTGGAGTGGTACTTCTGGTGAAAGATTGTAGAATGATCAACCGTAAGCCTTTCCATACAAAAAACCCATATTTACCTTTATAAACTTTTTGCTCCTTGGCTTTAGTGGTGGAAATATGTATCCTTGCCAAGCTTATGATAGAATACTCGTCACGACCGAGCAATTAAACAAATTAGTTACATGTTACCACATAGATTAGTTGAGTGATGACATAAAACGTCTATTTTATAGCATCATTTATCTCACGATACTAACCCATTTTGTATAGTTCTTGCAAAGAATTGTTACTTAATCGTTTATATTTAAGAATTGCAGTAATTATGGAGTAATTGGTGAAACTTTGCAAAAGGCGCGCATTTTAGAGCTTAAATGAAGATATTTTGAAGATTACTATTCTGAAGACCAATACGCCGTATCCATCAAAGAAGATACGGCGTATCCATGCCTGCACTCACCAAAGACCACAGAAGATTAAAGATCAATACGCCGTATTCAGAGGACTCAATACGCCGTATTCAAGATATGGAATCTGTTAGCCTTAATTTTATATAATTCAAACAAGAATGTTATCGGTCGTATTAGTCAAAGTTAGTCTTGTATTGTAATAGGCTAGTCAGGTTCAACGGGCTTGGATTGTAATCTAATATTGTCCGTGTTTCGAGCTCTAAGCCCAAGTTTAGCCAAGCCCGACCCAAGTTAATAAGCCCATATGCCTACTAGAAGGCATGGGTATAAATAGAACCCTCTCCTCACATGGAGAGGGTGTTGGTTGCATTTGTTTCATTGTGTAACTCACCATTTCTCTCTAAATCTAATCTTCCATCTTTGTTTCTCTCTCTACTTTCTCTCTCTAAGATTCCATCTTATTTTCTAGCTTATTGGTGCTTATTTATAAGTTGTGATTGGATTATATCGTGGGATAACATGTGGTATCAATCGCCAAGGGGTATTCGGTGATTGTTTTTGTGGTTTTGATTTGGTTCGTGGTCCTTAAGCATCAAAAAGGTCACGACTTGTTGTTTTTAATGGTACTAAAAATGCCTTAACTACATAACTTGGGTCTTATAAACGTCTACGTTCTCAAACTTCAAGACTTGGTTTGGTTTTTTATTCACAAAACTCACGACTCAATTTCTTTTTGGTCTCCTAAGTGTTGCGTTTTTGGCCAACTTTGTGTTTAATCTTGTCATGCTTTGTTCTTTATCGTGTCCTACATTATTTTCGTGCATTGAAACAAGGATTTAGTGGCAAAAAGGCTTAATTTGAGCTTGTTTGAAGATAATTTCTTCATTGCGTTTTGTCATTCTTCATTGCATTTTATGGATTATTGCTCGTTGCATTTTGTGTAGGAGACAAAGAAGTACAACTTGAAAACGACCTCGTACTTGTTGCGTTTTGTATATCTTGCAGGTGGCATTGTGTTTTATCCAAGCTAGATGCGTTTTGCCTACTACAAGTAAACTTGCATTTTGTCAAGTGATTGAAGACCCTTAATGCAACAATACTAAACGTTGCTCTACCCAATTTTTCTAAACGTTGCGTTTTGTCATAAAACTCTTACGTTTTATGTAGACTGCATTTTGTCAATGCGTTTTGTATCACATTCTTTTGAACTTCACAATTTCGGACAAACCTCAAGGACTATCTTCAAGGACTTATAAACTTCACTTAGACTTAACATACAACCAATCAAACCAACAATCAACTTAATCATACTTGAAACGTCAATTAATTATTCATTCACGGTTTCTTCTTGATTTAGTAAAATCCCGCGAAAGAATTCTATTTCTCGGTTTAATCATAGAATTGTAAAATCCCGTGAACGTTAATTCATTTAAAACCACAATCAATCACTTACATACTTAAGATCCGATATCCATTCACAACATCATCAAAATGTCAAATTCAAATACCAATTTGCAAACTCAATCATCGAATGCTCTTCATAATGCTATCATGGAAGCGGGTAGCAAAGATCGTCCACCAATGTTAGCACCAGGTAATTACGTTCAGTGGAAATCCAGAATCAAGAGATACATTGACACCAAACCTAACAGTGAACTCATCCACTATTGTCTCCAAAATCCACCATACACGTATCAATGGGCTGAGAAGACAGTTCCAGTTGCTGAAGGTAGTTCTGAAACAACTACAGAAAGGTATATGGAGAACTATAAGAATGTTTCACAAGACATACGCGATCAACTGAATGCTGAAGCTGAAGCCGTTCAGATCATTCTCACAGGGATAGATAACGATATCTACTCCACAGTTGATGCTTGTCCGAATGCATGTGAAATGTGGAAAGCCATTGAAAGGTTGAAACAAGGTGAATCAATCAATGTTCAAGATCTTGAAACCAATTTATATTGGGAGTTTGGAAAATTCACATCACGGGATGGTGAATCACTTGAATCGTATTACTCACGGTTTTACAAGATGATGAATGAGCTTGTCCGAAATCAGTGTCATGTTACTAATCATCAAGTGAATGTCCAGTTCTTACTTCAACTACAACCAGAATGGCAAAGGTTTGTGACACTTGTTAAGCAGAGTCAAGAGCTGAAGACTGTCTCCTATCACAAGCTTTATGACATTCTGAAGCAACACCAGAATGAAGTCAATGAGATAAGAGCTGAAAGACTAGCACGTACTGCTAATCCACTTGCACTTGTTGCTCAACAACAACCAGTTTACCATCATCAAAACCATCCTACTCAAAACACTCAATATTCCTCCACCAGATCGCAACAGTCTACCAGAAACAGAGGAAAAGCAATTGTTACCTCTTCTGCTCCTACTTATGATCCAGAACCTGCTACGGTTACTGAAGATGAGGAAATGTCAAAGGAAAAGGAGATTGACAAACTCATGGCTTTAATTTCTCTCTCGTTCAAGAAAATCTACAAACCTACCAACAACAACCTTCGAACTTCATCAAACACCAGTCGAGCTAATCAAGATAATTCTCCAAGAATCAACAGAGGAACTGGGTATGATAATCAGAGGGCAGTTAATGTTACTAGGCCTAGGGAAAATGTAGGTACTTCGGTTGTGCAGAAGTCTGGGATTCAGTGTTACAACTACAAGGAATATAGGCATGTATCAAGGGAATGTCAGAAACTAAAACGAGTAAAGGATGCAGCTTATCACAAGGAAAAGATGTTATTCTGTAAACAAGAGGGAGCTAGGGTTCAGTTGAATGCAGAACAAGCTGATTGGAAGGGGAATATATCTGTGTTCAGTTGAATGCAGAACAAGTGAACTGTTGTAAAGGAATGATTTGATGATTGAGTCTGGAAGATCAGGAAGGTAGAAGCATTATTTGATACATGGCAAGCTTCAAGCGGGATGATACTGATGATGAGTCTGAAGATCAGGAATTAGAAGCACATTATATGTACATGGCACAGCTTCAAGAGGTTACTCCAGATCAAGTTGACAATTCTGGACCAATCTTTGATGATGAGCCAATACATAAGGTACAAAACAATAATGACAACTATAATGTGTTTGCCATGGAATTAGAAGCACATTTAGGGGTTATCCTTTTTATTTCATCCACAACAACTCAACTACGAGTCTAGAAACGGAGGCTTTATTTAGATAACCCCAGAATTGAAATTTAGCTTTATTCCTGTTATTATTGCAACATTATTAAACCTCGGTCCTTTAGAAGGCTGCAACATCGGTTGTGAGCCCGTAAGATGCAGCAAACATATTTTGACCTCGGTAATTTCCTTGACCTTTTAGAAGGCTGCAACATCGGTTGTGAGCCTGCAAGATGCAGCAAACTTTTATCAGTCTCGAATTATTATAACTATGTGCTTTATTTAGAAGGCTGCAACATTGGTTGTGAGCCGGCAAGATGCAGTAAACTTTTTTCAGCCCACAGTTTTATTATTATTATTACCTCTACCCTCTAAATGACTACTACATCGGTTGTGAGCCGACAAGAGGTAGTGGTCTTATTTCGGCTTTGGCTTATTACATAACTTATTGTTATTAGCCAAATTTCAAGTCCTGCGGTCTTTTAACAACTTCCACATCGGTATGCGAGCCGACCATGGTCCAGGAGTCTATTTCCTCACAACACTGACAAAACCTCGATGTGTACCTTAATTTCACCAGATGGACTTTCTACGAAAGGATCTAAACTAAGAATCGCAAAAACCAAAGAAACTTTATTTATTCAACAATTATATAATGGTGAAACAAGCTAATGGGAGAAAAAGCCACAATTAACACTTATGAGCCTTAAAGAAATCCAACTATTCTATGTTTAGCATCAAAACTTATACTCTACTCTATCATCTCTTGTTCTTCACAATTTAAAATTTCTAATAAAGAAACTCGTGAATACTTAGCCTAACGAATTAAGATCGGCACTTTAACAAGTCACATAGACTGGAAACAATCTCAATTCTAATAAATCGAACTTCGCATATTTAAAATCAATTATGGGAACTTGCAAAGTCTTGACTTTTTAAAGCTAGACTTGCGTTTTATAGCTCCTTGTATAAAAGATTAGCAAAAATCAATCTATTTATAGTTAAGGAGAAAGCTAAGATATAAAACCGGTCGGGTCAAAATTTACTTTTCGTTCTCACCAACGGAAAGCCTACATTCGTGTCAAAACACTTATTATTTTTATCAACTAACTATTTATATTTTTCAACATTTTTCTACACACAAAATATTTTTTTTATTTATATTTTTTTAGATATGAACAATAAACTAGATATTAAGACTTAAAATTTTAAAATTTTGGCCAAAACGGGGTTGCGAGGGACACAACAAGGCACAAGTAAGATCATATTTTGATAGAAATTCCCCCCCACACTTAGAATCAAACATTGGCCTCAATGTTCAAATATGTCGGGTTTTACCCCCACACTTATGAATGAAATAGGCAAATGCAAAAAATTCCAAGTGTGAAAGGGGAAACACAATAATATACATGATCAGGATTAAGGATTCCATAATTAGCAAAAGATCGAAAACCGGGAGATTAGAGGATTGAAAACAAGTACGGGTCTTCATGATCTTAAGGAATATTGCAAGCAAAAACAATACCACAAACCAAAGAAAGAAGCACGCCCCCACACTTGGGCTATAAAATCACACACTTATTTATTAAGAAAATAGAAAGAAAACAGAATATCATCAAGCTGCTGAGACAGTAGAACAACTTCAAATGAGCTGGATTTTGCCTATTCGGCTCCTTTTTTCGACAAATATTATCAATGGATAATATCAAGGATTTGTTTTTAAAGTATTTTTATCCGTTGTTCACTACTACTGATGCATCAAATAAACATCAACAACCTGATTCAACTTCATCCACTTCAACTCTAGCTACAACTGTCACTGCTAATGGAAACTTGGATTTGTAAATATTTTTATTCTCTCTTTATTTTTGATTTATAAAACAAAATTTTGAAAAAGAAAATACAAAAATATAAAACCAACAAAAAGAAAATAGAAAAATATAAAACCTAGAAAAACAAAATATAAAATCAGAAAAATTTCAAAAATACCAAAAAGAATCTTCTCGACATGTCTCTTGGAATCGATAACATTTACGTACCTAGAAACGTTGATTAACATCGACACGGGCGTGTAAATAAAGTTCGAGCGAGATTTTCAAATGCTTTCAAAACATGTCATTACTAAATTTTTCTCTATGACTTATGTTCATTTCAGTGCATAACTCGGTCTCGAATGTAATAGGGAAGTGTACGCTTCAGTGCGCTTACTCTAAAATAGAAGAGAAGTCTTCTATCATGTGTTTTTAAAACTGTATGAACAGTAATTTTTTCAAAAAGCACTTTCAATTTCAAAAGGTCTACAATATAATTTGTGGTATCTTTTCATAAAAAATGGTATTTGTTAAAATTGTGTGTTCAACACTCCCTTCCTCGAATAATTTTCAAAGAATTGTAGTACGTAGAATGTCATTTTATGTAAATCAATTTCTGAGGGGGAGCTTTTTAAAACAAAGCCTTTTAATGTGTCCAGATACATCTCATAAAATTCACTATTTATGTATCCATACACATTCCTGTGAAATTAAAATGTGGAAACTTATAATGTCAATTATCACTATACATGTTCACTAGGCATCTCACTCCCTCTTTCAACATTTTGTGGTGTCAAAATCAATCTTTCATTACAATGTCAAGTTTTAATAAATATTTGGTATCCCTACTTGAAATATACTGTTGAAGGGAGCTACGGAATCTGAATTCATGCAATATCGTGGTATAATTTTTCTCCCCATGGAATTTTTCATGCTAATGTTAATCAATTGGTATTATCAAATACTAGTGAGGCTTTATTATGTTAAAATTAAAGGGAGAAAATTTAATTAAAAAATGATTATAGACGAATGTTTTCTTTAGACTCTAAAGACTGAAACTCTTTCCTTCAGTGCTAAACACTTTTGAATCTCAGAGCACATTGTAGGGGGGGTATTTAAAATAACACAATGACAGAAATTGGTTTTATGTTCGATCTCATACCCAAACAACCTACTAATCTCATGTGCTCGATGACATCCTGAAGTCAAAGAAGGTGGTTAGGAGTTAGGAATAAGTCATAACATCCAACCAGAACCGTAGGGATGCTACCCAAAGACACTCCATAGTTAGAGATAGCAGTCCTTAGGTATGAATGGAAAAGAATGTTTATAAGGGAAAAAATGCAGACAAAGAGATTGAGCTAACACTGGAACAATCACAACAAGGTGTTAGTACTGACGTCTTGGTAAGCATTGAAGGGGTTGAAGAATTAAAAAGAAATGTAATGGATAAAAGGTAAAAACAAAGCATCCCTCCACAAACAGACTATATGCAGAGAACACTGGTCAATACATAATCTATCAAAATCACAAAGATGATTGTTGATAATTTAAAGAAAGACAGATTTTTCGATGGTCTCTCTCTTTTTTAACTACTTAGGCTATATCATCACTCTCTCCTTACCCAGTCCATTCTATGGAGTGATGTTTCCACTCTAAAAAAGAACTCCATTGTCACCTTGTTATCACACACAGACGCGTTATCCTCACGTTCAATCTCATCTCTAATGCTCCAACAATATCTCACTTCTTCCTCGCACTTTCTTAGATCTCAGCGTAAATATACATATGACTATCGAACCACGGAAGCTCAGCTACTGTCCTCTCTAGTAGAGCGCACATGCCAGTCTGGTAACTCTTAATGAAATTACCAATCATAGACTATATAGAGCATTAGAGCCGACATCCATGGTCCTATCTCCGACATCTCTAGAGTATATCACTCGCGCAGACACTATATTAACATACACATACATGCTCACGTCACTTCCGAGCGAAGCAGCGATAACACAGTAACTGTGACACACGATCCCTCATACTACAGATGGCGGACTAAAAAACTCACTTAGCGATCAAATCTAGTTCTAGTGGAACAATCATACCTTCATACGACGCCGGTCAGCACAAAGCGACAACAGACACTCTCATCTTTGGCCGGACAGAAACACACCTTAAAGACACTCTTCCCAACAGATATGACCACAAAAGGCAGATCTCACTCTCTACGACATGTTACTCCTATGAGATCTCTTTACTCAGATCTCTCTGCCATACATGTGATGTATCTTATCCGTAGTTCACACTACAAGTCAATGCACACATGATCTGAATGCTTTCTCGCTCTGGAGCCATTCTAGCGCGTCATCTATCCAAGCACACTCAATGGTTTAGTATGGTTTTCGTTTAGTGTTCCATTGAGTGCGTTAACGATTGCGTTATTCTGATGACTCTCTGTTAATAATCGTATCGTTAATTAACTGATATACAATAGATATATCAGCGACACCAGTAAAATCGATATAGTGAATGACTTAAATATTTTGAGAATCATGCGTAGTAAACGTATCTGATTCACGGTTACCTTAGATGTGTTGACATGTTGAGACTGCGATTTCCTATAAATCTCATTAGGACACAATGTCAAAATACACTTGTTGAACACCATAAAGTTCACAAGTTGTAACAAAGAGTCCTACGCATTATCCTTGAGATCTTGCCAGAACATCCGAGTGATACTTAAGTATTCACAGTGAAGATGGAAATCCTGCTTGAGCCAACATCAAACAAGCTCTTGGTAGGTGACTTGCAAGATTCTATATGAATCAAGCTTGTGATAACTGGATATCAATTTTGGTCCAGTAAATGAATTGACGACTTAATCAGAAAGATAGTAACTATCTGATTCACTCTTACCGTGTTGTCTGCTTTGAGACGTTCCGGTAATGAGAACTAGCAAGCATGGTGAATCTAATACATCTGTGTTAGAAGATCCTACGCTTTGAGCTGGAAACCCTGTCAAGGAGATTCTTTGAATCTACCTGATCACAGGTATAGTATTTATACTATAAAACGGGAAACCGGAGGTTAATGCAACCGAACTCAAGATGAATGACAAAGCCATATTCATCTTTTATTGCTAACTGTTTTATTTCAGGATAAGACGACGGTGTTGCAGCCTCATTCCAGCGAAGTCGGATTCATAAACCACATGCTCATACTCAAGCTTTCAAAGTCAATCGTTCAACATCAAGATAGTTGATTCTAAACTTCCCCATCATCAAAGAGCCTCAAAGTCAATTAAAGAATCGTATTTTGGGAAGATTGTTAGACTTATAATCATATATGTCAAACAAGAATGTAACAAGTATGAGCATGTTGGTCAAGAGCACAAGTTGATCAAGGAAGTCAAATCAAGATGATTCAAGTCAAGGAGATGATGCAAGATAACGATCTCAAGAACTCAAAGTCAAAAAGATAAAGGCTCAAGATCAAGATCACAAAGCATGAATGAACAAAGCCATTACAAACAAGACCAGACCAAAACAAGGCAAAGCATAAACGTCAAAAGTCATATCTTCAACGTCAGGGAAGACAATGATAAATCAAAGCAAACTCCTACAAGAATGTCATCAGTGGTACGGAGGAGTTTGAAGAAAGAGACCTCAACATTGGGGGAGATTGTTAGCCTTAATTTTATATAAGTCAAACAAGAATGTTATCGGTCGTATTAGTCAAAGTTAGTCTTGTATTGTAATAGGCTAGTCGGGTTCAACGGGCTTGGATTGTAATCTAATATTGTCCGTGTTTCGGGCTCTAAGCCCAAGTTTAGCCAAGCCCGACCCAAGTTAATAAGCCCATACGCCTACTAGAAGGCATGGGTATAAATAGAACCCTCTCCTCACATGGAGAGGGTGTTGGTTGCATTTGTTTCATTGTGTAACTCACCATTTCTCTCTAAATCTAATCTTCCATCTTTGTTTCTCTCTCTACTTTCTCTCTCTACATTCTAGCTTATTTTCTACTCATTCTTGCTTATTGATAGTGCTTATTAATATAATATTCTGGAAGATATAAAACATGGTCCCTACTCTAAGAAATCCCCAATACGCCGTATCCAATACATGGATACCCAGTATCCAACCGACTTCCAGACCTTATAAATAGAAAACTCAAAAACAAGTTTTAAGTGTGCTAAATCATATTCTCGATACCTAAACCACAAAAGTTGATTTTCAGAGGAGAAAAAGAGCAGAAGAGGTCGAGCAACGTATTCAATTCCATAGGAGACATCATGTAATTCCATATACTTTTGTAATCGTTCAGTTTTTGGTATCATTCGTTAACTCGGTTAGTTTACCTTGGCTAAATTATTACTCTTGTATTTATTATGATGTTTGAAGGCTAATACCTTTGGGTATTAGCCATTATTATGAAGATCTGAATGTTTGGTATTTGTTTATATCAATTTCTTGATTTATCATTGAGTGCTTGTTTATGTTTATCAATTTATACTTGTTTACGCGCTTTTGTATGCGACCTATCATTCAACTGGATCAAGCAAAGTGGACCAAGTGGATCTAAAGTCTGGGATAGCTCTCCATATAGTAATTTATACATCTAGAATAATAGTTACACAAGTATTGTCCTTCTAAGTTTGTGTCTATGATACGCTTCGGGCTTAACTAGTTAATTGGATATTGCCGATGGTTTATTGATCGTGTTGACTAGTAGGTGGCCTAGATAATTCAACAGATAACGTTCTAATTCCATTGGATAGTTGGACAAGTGGACTACTATTGTATAGATTGCCATTAAGCGGTAAGTAGGTAAAGTCTCTATTTGCTAAGGTTTAACAAGATCACCATTGCTTTAATCCCTAAGATAGATTATAATCAACAAATAAGGATGCTTTATGCGGATGCTTTAATTGTGACATAATTAATGTGTCTAGGTCTTAGGATGATGTAACGCCTAAGTCTTAAGAATGATATGCCACCTCGAGAGAAGAAATCATTGCACTTAATAAACAAACCAACTTTCTAATCGGATTAATATTGGTTAATACAGTTTTCTTATGTAAGGTTTGATCGCTCTTTTATCTTTTGTCTATTAGCTTACGTAGGTAACAATGTCCTGAATTGATTGTAGTCACCAACCAAACTGTGCCAGTCTCTTAGACTGAAAACCTTCTTTTCCCATTAGAATTAAGATTTAGACTGACATAGGTTTAACATAGAATTAGAATAGAATTAACATAGATTAGATAACCAAGATATTAATTAAATTGATAGATTTAACCTCGCTCTCAGTGATTGACACCCTACTTACCACGAAACTACTACCGATCAGGTACACTTCCCGTTAAAGTGTTGTTTTTGGTTGAGTCGGCAAAATATAAATTTAAAACTTAAAACAATAAAATATACACCACACAACGACACAACAGGTAACACTTGAGTTGATTGTAGAATCTCAGAATGTTGACAAACGTATTCCAACTATCTTTGATCATGCAAGAATGAAGGCTACTTTGAGAGATTCTTTAAGTAATCTGTCCAAAAATGCTAAAGAATATGCCTACCATCTGGAACAATCAACAAGTTTCATGGAAAATCAAATAGTTTGGGAAAGCAGACAACAAGATATTCCACGTACTATACCAAAGACTCTCATTTTCTATGGACCAAAAAGGAATCCAAATGAACCCCCAAGACCACTGTATAATAAAGATTTACTCTTCTTGAAGTATGGAAATACCGAGGAAAAGAAGTATATTTTGTCACTTCACAAGATTCATGCAGAAGAATTTCCAGAGCCTGATCTAGAAGAAAAGTTAAATCGATGGGTTCAGAAAGAGTTCAAGACTTTCAATAAAGATGCACGGTTATCAATTCAACATTGGAAGGATTCATGGCATAAAAGAGTATACAAGCAAAATCAAAAGAAAGTCAGGAAAATTCTAGAAGACTATTAATCGAATCACAGGATTACAGAAGTTGTCAGAATTGTCACTAATCAACCACATGGGTTATATTTTATGGAGAAAATTCTGGTAATGAGAGCTAATGATAAGCCTGATAGTTTTTCTGAAGCCGACTTCAAGTACTTGAACAAAAATAATATTGAAGACTTGTATTATCTCTGTCGAAGCAAGGACATTGATAATCGAAAAGTCAAGCTAATGAATTCATTGATAACGTTTATTAGAAGTTGTGTGATCTGGGAGAGGGTTCATGATTTCCAGCTGGGAATAGAAAGTTATCAAATGAAGGTAAACTTAACAGCTCCAACATTAACATTTCCTAGTATTGAAGAACATGCACCGTACATAATAGTAGATGAGCCATGAATGGGCTTGATTTACTTAAACAGTAAAGATGAGAAAAGAGTCATGTACTTGGAAGAGATTGTCAAGTTCTGTGATGCTACACTGGAAAAGGTTTTGAATGAGGTAAAGCTCAGAATGTTTAAAAGCAAGTTTTTGAAGAAACCACCTCTGCTGGGTGAATTAGATCAAGACATAATGAAGGCATACGAAAGAGAAATTTCCAAGCGTCTAAGTCACCGACTACAAATGCGGAGATGGGAATCTTTTGTGAATGGAAGACCAATTCTACCAACGATGAAGCATCTGTAATAATCAACCCTTAGAGGGAGATTGTTAGAAATGATAAAAGTGTTAATTATTATTATGAATAGGTATTAGTTTAGTTTATAGTTTTATTAGTAATTTTGATGTAATAAAGTCTATCTTGGTCAAAGTTAAGTAAAGTTGACCAAGGTTTGACTAAGTGTAGGGAAAAAAGAATAGTTTTGTAATAAGTATATATACTCATCTTAGAGGAGTATATATACATGTCTTATCTTTATAACACTCACTTCTCCCTCCCATTTCTATTTTCCCCTTTTGAAATGAAAATTTTAGAAAATGATGAAAATACTCTCTAGCTCCTCTTCTTTATTCTACTAAGCTTTCGTATGATATCTACTTAGAAAACATAGCATCTAACATATTACTTTGATCATAAGAATGCCAAATGTGATGCTCTCTTACCATGACCAGTGGGACAAAGTCTCAGTTGCTATGACCTGTAGTACTGGGATTTCGCGAGATAAGTAAGGATTTGATGACCATTCGATCTTGACTTTCCCAATTAGTTGAATCATTGAATCATTAAGTAAATTAAGAAGTAATTAGGATTGCACTCTCCTCCCTTGAACCGTACTTAAATCATTTCAACTAAAGTTTTCATGTTCTCAAATCCAACCACGATAATTTAAATTGCTTTCTAGTTGAATAGTAAATAGCCTTGTTTTAGAAGCCTTAAACATGGCTCTTTGGGTCGACCTCGGATTTATCCCAAGTATAATGCACGTGACCGGGTACTCTGCTCGTTAGTGTGTATGTAGATCTTAGGTGGTTCACAGTTTATAAATTTAAAACCTAATATATTTAAATGAAAATACGCATCAAGTTTTTGGCACTGCTGTCGGGGAGCTATATTTAGGTTTTTGATTTGAGGTTTTGAAATTCCTAGTATTGTTAGTTTAAAATGGATCCCGATATTAGTAATATGACCTTAAACGAGTATTTGATGTACCAAGAAAATCATAAGGGTTTAGAAAGGATTTGAACCTCTTCGAAGAGTGTTGCTCCTGTGAGGAATAAAATTTTGGTATATCCTGACTCTGACGAGGAGGATGAAGAGTATTGTAGTCTACCTCCTTTACTTCTATGTTTTTAAACTCCTCAGCTTTGTGCCACATTAAATCCCATTCATCATAATAATCATAGTGAAGTTGACATTGAAAGTATGACCTTAGAAGAATATGGAAGATATGAATTAGCAATGTCAACTATAAAAAATAAAATACATGTTCCTACTTAATGTTTCACATCCCAGTTTTTCAATCAATCACAACACACGCCTAACCCATTTTTGGATAAATAGGATTCTAGTTTAGATGAAATCTTGGATGACTTGTTCAAAATAGGAGCCAAAAACCTAAGAAAAATGAAACATGAAGTTCCAAATAGGCATGATGATGTCAAGGATTTTGAGGATTATGACCAAGAGGATGGTAAACTTACTAACCTTCCTACTTTCTCTGATACTGATGAATTTGCTAGTAATAGTGAACAGGCTGAAGAGAATATTGATATTGCAGAGGAAAAAGAGGATGTTCCTATGAAGGACGTTAAAATGGATGAAAACCACGACATTGATCATTCAGATACTGAAGAAGCGTTACAATGGAGTTTTGCTAAAGACCCCTTCTTAGTTGTTATGGAGCTCAATGATCAGTCAAGTTTCTTGCTACACACCATACCGTCATTCATTTCTAAGAAGGTAAAAAGGGAGTTTACAACTCCCCACAAGTATAAATTTTTAACCTCATACGCCCTTCCCGTAGCCTACTTACACCTTTATAGTAAATGTGGCTATTATCACCCACACTTGATTTCAAGTGAAGGGATGAACACCCTGTTGATTACAAAATAAGGGTGGAGTCAAGCTAGTGACTCGAACAAAAACAAGCGCTTCGTGGAAGGCACCTCATGCTTATCCTTGTAATTATGTTTTGCTTAATTTAAATTCTGCATTTAGTTGGTTTTGTAAGTTTCTAACTTGGTTTTGCAGGTTCTCTCTACAAGGGAATGGAATTCGAGGTATCCACGACTCATTTTATGTGGTTAAGTGGTTGCTGAAATACAGCAAGTTACGATGTAACTATAATGGTTACGGCGTAATTAATATTGTTACGACGTAATGTTTCACATGATTACGCCATAACCGGATCTAATAATTTTTCAAATTTTCCAAACCACATTATTACGACAACTCATTCAATGGTTACGCCGTAATCCCTTCCTGCAAATCATTAAAATGTTTGAAACTTTACAAAACCGTGTATATTGGTAAATGAACTTTATGGGTATGTTCTCTGGAAACCCTCACGAGACTTCACTCGTCCACTTGGGCTACCAAGTGGTTTAAAAGGCTTGTTGCATACACTAAATGCAACCGTGATTCCTACGAAAGTGAGTTAGGATTGTATTTCTATCTTGTACATTTTGGTATCTTTCTTTTTTCCAGATTTATGCTTTGGTATTAGTTTTCTTACAGCCATACAGGTTGAAGTATGTGGAGTAATGCTAGGATAAAGCTTGGCTACAGGAAATCATTTCAAAACCAGGTTAGTTGGATACCATGTCGATGATGATGTTGGGACAATTTGTGATGATGGATGTTGCTCAAGGAAGCAGATTTGGAGCATGGCTTAGAGCATGTTGTCTCTTCATCATACGGAGCAAATCCAGGGGAGTTTTTTGTTCTAATTCTACTCTCTCTATTTCATTTCTTTAATGTACAATAGGGACTTGTACAAACCAAGTGGGGGGAGGGATGGGAGTATAATTACCACTTGACCTATATTTGCCTTTGATTTTCTATTTTTCATTAAAAAATGGTGCCAATTTTAAAATTTTGACATGTTTTTCTTACTAAACTTGAATAGATCTTTGCCGATGCACATTTACTCTTTATTTCAATTGGTGAGGTTAAGCCTATTATTCTATTTTCATATATTATACAAAAATCTATCAAAAATATGAGTGTACCGGTAGTATTGTAAACTTTAGAACTTAGCTTGTACATCTTTTCGAGACCTAATTGATTAGTTGGAATAGACAGTTCAAAAAGGCAACATCTTAGGAAATCACCCAAAAATCCTATGTGTGTGTGTGTGTTTATCGACTTGTTACACTGACTTGTCGACATCCCTGTGTAAAACCCATTGTTCCCCTAGATCACCTTGTTAAACCTATCCCTGTTAAACCCTATATGTTTCGTTACACCATTTTGCCTTAGCCTACCCTGTAGTCTTTATTTTCTTTGTGTTGAAATCTTTGGCTACTTAAGTTAGGGTTTGGGGAAATGGGTTTGGAAATTTTATTCGTTCATGGAAGATCTATCATTAATGATCTGTAAAGACCCCCTTATATCATCACTTTCGATATAGTTTATCTTAAGTGGGGGGATGTATGTATTATATTAAATGTTGCAGGGGCAATAATAAAAATATATAAACTTCTTTATCATTTATATATTCAAAAGAAATGATGGTGCAACTATAAGCCATCTATGTGCAAAAAAAATGTAAAGATGGTGCAATTATAAGCCATCTTAATGATTGTGAAGAATGGAGCTAGTAGCTCATTATTAAAGATTAGATTTTCGGGTTTAGACTCTTGGACGTATGGATGGACAGTAGCTAGCTATGACAACCTTAGATTAATTTAGACTATTTATTTCGTGTTTTTATTTAACAATAATTATTGTGTATCCCGTGTCTTATCCTACCCTATATTGCTCTACATCCCAACCATTAGTTTTGCTCGAATGAGGGATTTGATTGCAATAATGTATGTCTATTCCATCATTATGGATGTGTATATATGATTGTGTCGCCCTTGTTGGTGTAACGCTTTTGGGTAAGGATTGCAGCATGATTCACCTTGTTAAACCTGTTTGTCACCCATGTTGCCTTTGAGACTGTTTAGACCTTAATTGTAGCTGGTGGAGATTTGTGTACTTTTTAAGCTTATGGTAGAATACATGCTATGACTGTGCAATTGAGTGCTTACCCCGAAATGAAACACTTAGACTATTTGAGAGTTGAGTGAATTTTGATCCCCTTTTTGTGAGGTGTTCGGCTTTGATGTTTTCTAGCACAAGTACTTTATAGATTCATTTCTCCGAGTAAGATTGGGGAAATATTTTTATGAATTATTCTAATAGGTCTACTTGAGGGAAAGTAGAAGTCAAGTGGGGGATATTTAATGACATCAAATATTTAATACTTTTTAGGGTCAAAATCCCTATGAAAATGCTTGCAAATATCTTATAAATACATGAATATGATACTTAATCACTTATTTTGTTGTTTTCAGGAAAAACGCAAGCATTTGGTAAGAAACAAGAGAATTAGACAATAATATCAAGATAAACAAGGCATTGGAGTTTAGTGACTTGATTAATGGATGCTTTTACAAAGTTACAAGTAGTTGAACTTTAAGTTTGCTGATTGAACCTACCTGCTGAACCTTAACTAACCAGCTGAGTCTTAATACTACCCGCTGAAAATAACACATACCTGAACCCGAACCAGCCGTTGAACCAGAGTCAGCGCACCCCAAGGTCAGCCCGCTAAACCTAAAGCTAAAAACTCTACCCGCTGGTCCAACGCGTTGAACGAAAGTCAGCACACCCCAAGGTGAGCGAACCCCTGAACTTTGGCCAGTGAACCCCCCGGTCAGCATACCTCAAGGTCACCGAACCCCTGAATTTTTCAAGGACTTAACTTTAAGAGTTGAACCGGCCTAGGGTCACTGAACCCATTTGTTGCTAAACTTTCAGAGACTATTTTTGTACGTGAACCTGATATCAAAATGATATCAAAAGGATCACGGATCTTAACTGTTTAAAGTCTAGTCTCTTTACTTTTGTAACTACAACAAATAATATGTATTTATGTTTGTATCATTTTTATTCTTTGTTGTATATCAGATTGTAAGAAGAAGTTGTTACACTCATTGACATTTGATATTTCACTTAGTCTATTTGTATATCTAAATAGGGGGAGATTGTTAGCCAAATTTAACGCCCAATAGTCTTTGACTAGGATTTAAACATAAAATAGACTAAGTGTAGGTATTCATCTTCAAAGTTCTTCATCAGAGACTAAAGAAAGTCGTTGACAAAGAAGCCTTGAACTAAAGAAGATGAATATCAAGTTTGAACAAATGTTCAGCAAACATCAACAATAAATGATCAAAAATTTTTAATCTTATTGTCTCTTTGTTGTAATTTAGTATGTAAGAAAAATCTGTTATGCTCACTTAATGCTAATTAACTTAGGCTATTTTTCTATCCAAATAGGGGGAGATTGTTGGGCCAATTCAGAGCCTAATTATCCCTTGTACATGATTTGTATAAAAAATATCCTAAGTGTAAAACAAGTCAATGAACTTAAAGAAGTTCAGCGAGTCATCCTCTAGAAGTTTTTCAGAGTCTAGAAGAAAGACTCATCATAACCTGAGGCGGATCTCAGCTAGTTAAGAAAAGAACCAAGATCAGGATGATGGAGTCGGTGAGTATTGACAGATGACTCGCTGAATCCCGAAGACCATCTCTCAATGAAGACCTAAACATATTGGCGAGAACTTCTTATTAGCAAAAAGCAAGATCAGGAAAAAGGTACAAGAGGGGAAGCTTATACTTTATTGAGGGTTGCTAAAAGAAAGACAAAAGTACTAAAGTAGCTAAAAGCAAATAGTTAAACTAACTATTTACTTTAGTGCTTTATTGAAGCTTTTAAGAGAAACTTTGCATTTCCCACTATATATATGTAGGCTTGTAGTAAGAGATGGTTAGATATTTTAGACACAAAGATAATACAAAGTATCATAGTGATAGGGTTCTCCACTCATTGGATCATAAGCAAAGCTATGAACAATGAGAGTTTTATTTGTCATTCAGTATCTCTGTTGTTGGTCCACAAACAACCGAGAACACATGTAAATCTTTGATTCATTTCTAATAAGATTTATAAAGCACTGAAAAGTACAAATGGTGTTGTTAGTTAGTCAAATGGGTCTCGTGGTAATATATTAGATATTACACAAAAACATGGACCAGCAATCATCTCAATTATTTGTTAAACCCTTCTACCCAACAAATGATTATACTTACAACCTTCCTCACACTCTAAATATTCCTTTCTTAAACCATCGCATAATCATATGTGCCCATCTCTTTTCTTTCTTATGGCAATGCATGTGATTATCAACCTAATCAATCATTTAATTATCGCCCTTATCATCCTAATCACTTAAACCTTCTTCACAATTACAAACCTAAACCTTTCTTCATATAAACCTTCCCTAAATAATACCCACATGGGTCAACTCACATTCCTTACACCATTATACTTGTTGTACTTCTTGTCACCTTCATTCCCAACATAAGCTCTTATCCTTCAAATCAAAACATTCTCCACCACACACATTTCATATTCATTCTCTTCTTCATCTCAACACACAAATACATATTCTCTAGAATTCAAACCACATACACACACTCTCTTTTTTAAAGCTTCCTCCATACACCTCTTCCCACAACACCTCTTGGGTTGAATTCAAATCTCACAACATCAACAAACTTCCC
>BQNB010038747.1:0-48542 GCA_026074375.1 Tanacetum coccineum | reverse complement strand
TAATGTTTCAAATTTAAACTAACAACTAAAACTTTATATTATCTTTCAATCCTATGCTCCTAGCATGTTCATCGTGTCTAGATTTAGCCAATGCCTTTGTGAATGGATCAGCTAGATTATCCTTTGATCGTATGTGCTTCACAATCACGTGTCCTTCTTCTACTTTGCTTTGAACAAAATGGTATTTTCTTTTAATATGCTTTGACTTTCCGTGATCTTTGGGTTCTTTAGTCAAGGCGACTGCACTCTTACTATCATAGAATATTTCAATGAGGTCTTGTACTGTTGGAACAACTCTAAGATCTCCAATGAAATTCTTCATCCGAATAGCTTCCTTTGAAGCCTCACAAGCTGCAATATACTCGGACTCGCATGTGGAGTCTGCCACTATATCTTGCTTTGAACTTTTCCATGTCACCGCTCCCCTATTCAGAAAGAATATCCAACCAGACTGTGAACAACTATCATCTTTATTTGTTTGCCAACTTGCATCACAATAACCAGTCACTCTAAGTTCTTTTTCTCCACTATAAACTAAGAACCTGTCTTTAGTATTTCTTAAATACTTAAGAATATTTTTTACAACTGTCTAATAACCTTCACCAGGATTCTGGTGATGTCAACTCACCATGCTCAAAGCAAAGGAGACATCAGGCCTTGTACACGTCATGGCATACATGATCGATCCTACAGCCGAAGCATATGGGACTCGACTCATTCTGTCCAGTTCTTCATCAGTTTTTGGACATAGATCCTTATTAATCTTTATGCCATGATGTAAGGGTAGATTCCCTTTCTTAGAATTCTCCATTTTGAATCTTTTTAAAATTTTATCTAAGTACGTGTCTTGACTAAGTCCTATAAGACGTTTTGACCTATCTTATACCAAGAATATATGCTGCATCTCCCAAATCTTTCATAGCGAAACATTTCCCCAACCAGTCTTTTACACTTTGTAACGTTGGGATATTGTTTCCTATGAGTAGTATATCATCCACATATAATACCAGGAAGACTACAACACTCTCACTGACTTTGACATATATACAGGACTCATCTTCGCTTCTAGAAAATCCAAACTGTGTTACTTTCTTATGGAAGCAGAGGTTCCAGCTACGAGAAGCCTGTTTAAGTCCATAAATGGCCTTTTGAAGCTTGCACACTCTTTTAGGATACTTTGCATTTTCAAAACCTTCTGGTTGTGCCATAAACACATCCTCTGTCAGTTTTCCGTTAAGGAAAGCGGTCTTGACATCCATCTTCCATATTTCATAATCGTGAAATGCAGCTATGGCAAGCATTATTGTAACCCTTGCGGATTTTCCAGAATCATAATGTTCTATTTAAGTCCTTTGACTTTTTGACTCTTACTGTTTTCTGTCAGGATCAGTTACCGTGTTTATGGTAGTCAGTTTATTATCAATGTGATCATTAGTGCAGTTATTCTTTTAATTATCTTATTCTGGATAATTATATCTATATTTGATCAATTTCTGAGAAGTTGTCTCGCAATCGGCTTAAAATATCAAACAACGCGTTATGACACGTCCATTATGGTCCATATCAAATCTAAAAAAATTTAACTCTATTACCTATTGTGTAAATATTCAAAGTTTAATTAAATACATTTTTACATTCGTTAAAAATACAAGGAACATTCGGGTCACATTTTAAATCACGGAATATGGTCGTTAGATAACCCGACAAGAGCCAAAATGCACCAAGGATTCCCCTAGGATGCTTCTACCATTCGAACCCCACAAGGAGACCACAAGGCTATTTTTTAGCTTGTGTGTCTCATGCATGCATCTCTTTTTGTCCATTTTGATTCCATAATACACACACATCTCATTTCAAAACATACACAACTTCATTCTTTTTCTCTTTTCTCTCTTGGTTTGTCCGAATCTACACACACCACACACACATATATTTTTTAATTTTGATCAAGAACGTGAAGGATAAAATGCATTCAGGTTGATTCTAATAGGTGTGGTTTCTTTAAAACAACGTTTGCGTTGTCGGTTTCGTGTCAATCTCATCTTCAAAACTCTCTTTTTGTAAGTCATCTTATTTCACACATTTTTGTACTTTTGAATGCTTTATGATGCATAGATGTTGGTTGTATGGTTCGTTTTCTAAAAATAAAAAGCTTAAAGTTTCAAAAGGAATAAAAAGGGGTGTTGTTTGGTTAGAACTTGGGAAAAAAGGCACAAGGAAAAGACCAGATGATCGAATAACATTTATGTACTATGTAGCTTATTCATTATTTAGCTTAACAATAAGCTTTCGAAGAGCTTATTGTAGCTTATTCAAGCCTTATTTGGTTTCGGACATATGAAGGTCACAAAGAAAGTGGTTTTGGATATTTACCTAATGTATCATATTTTTATAGCTTATTTCAAGGATTAAAATAGTGTATAGCTTATTTGCTTACTTAGGAAGCTACGTAATTGGTTTTGGGCTTATACGAACCACGACCCAATAAGGCCCAATAAGCTGCGACTTATTGTGGACCTTATTGTGGTCCGGCTTATTTTCATGGCTTTTGGTTATAGCTTATTTTGATATTTAAGAACTCGTGTAGCACAACGGCTTAATGATAAGCTAAAAATAGCTTATTGTGGGCTTAAGAGGCCACGACCTAATAAGCTAAGCCCAAATCGGGCTTAGTCTTGGTCCGTGAGCCTTGGCTTCTTTTGTGGCTTATTCGTTGGACTTATTTTCTTAATGGGCCTAAATCGAATTTTGAAAACTAATAACAATGTTTTGGACTACCATTGGGCCTTAAGGCCCAATGAGCGAAAGCTAGTCGTTTTAAACGTTAGGAATGAACTTTTGAAAGCGAATTATACTTGTATAGCTAAAATAGTTATTTAGAGAAATGAGTTTTGATAAATCGTCGCAAAAACATAGATTTTGGCATTTTGTTGGAATTTGAATTATTTGAGAAAAATGTTTGAAAAATAAGGTCTAAGACCTTGGAAAACGTTTATTAAACGAACGAGTCATGCCGAAATTTTATAAAATTTCTATACTTAGAAAATATTTCACTAAAACTTATTTTCTTAAAATCTGACAAAAAGACGAAATAATAAAATATGATTATTCTAATAAACGACTAAAAGACAAAAAATATATTTATTGTTTATATACTTATTATCTATTTCTTATAAATATATTGTGTCGTTTCTTATGAATAATACAAATTACTAGATCATTTGGGATTACCGGATGGATAACCGGAACATATTACTTATTATCTAATTCTTGTCGGTTTTTACTTGTCTATTTTCTTTAAAATAGTATAAGTGCATAATTCTATTATACATACTTCAAGTTATCTTCTTCGAATCTAAACCATCAACCATCACATAACCAATAACATTAAAAGCGACTGTACAACACATATTTTGACTCCTATGCATCAATCCTAATCATACATTTGAAAACACATTTCTAAATCGGACATTAACTGGATTAGATCGTGTTTGGACATTGTTGCATACACTTGTTTGATCATAATCACAGCTACTTATCATCTTTGTTAAGGTGAGTTCTTGTAGCCCCATTTTTAAACTATTTTACGTTAGGGGAGAATGATACTCAAGTCTATTTCATACATTTTATCACTGTGCAAAAAAAATTCATACTTTTTGGACAATGTTATGTGCCTATGACTGCTATGTGAATGACATGAGGACTATTTGAACAAGTTTTGCAGAACTAATCATTTTTGTGCATGAGTTCTATGTGAACTTCTATGCAAGGACAATTTTGCCGACCTATGTTAGCTCCAGCTGGTAGGCTCTAGGTGCGGAGGACAATAAGCGCTTAGACCATTTGCGAATGGTTGGTATCATTGAAATGTTATGCATCTATTTGGAATGCTATTAATCTATTTAAAATGCTATGATCAATTGAAAAACTATGGTAGCAGGGGATTGCTATGTGGAATCTAAATCTATTACATTCATTCTGCTTTCATATTGCACATTTGTTCACCACTTAAACTATAGCACAGCAACTGGGTTTACTTCTAAATCTACGAGCTCACCAATGTAATGTTGACATTTTAAGTATCATTTTCAGGTTTTGTAAATAATCAATGAGGTCAGGACATCAGGCTTTAGCAGACCTAAGAGCATCCTTCACGGATCTTATCTTGAAAGATTTGCAATTAAGAACTTTGTTTCAGTTTAGCTTTTGAATTATTCCTAAGACTTGTATCACTTCGATGTTGAGGAGTTGAGTTGTAATAATTCTAGACTATGTGATGTGTTCTCGACTTGTCATGGCACAAGTCCATACTTGTTGTCGGAGAACGTTGTAACACTTTGTTTCAATGCATTTAGATTTCTCTATATCGACGCCTTGTGTTATGACGATCAAATCTCCGTCACGCCTCGTGTTTCCGCCTTAGTCTGGGTGTGACAATTATCCTAATTGAATTTATTTTAGCTACTGGTGAGAGGTTTCCTCATAATCAATCCTGTGGGTTTGAGTATAACCCTTCGCAACCAACCTAGCTTTATAAGTGTGTACCTTCCCATCCATGTCTGTCTTCTTTTTGAAGATCCACTTACATCCCACTATTTTAAGATCGGGTGTAGTGTCAACCAAATTCCAAACTTGATTGTCATACATAAACTGAATCTCGCTTTTCATAGCTTCCTTCCACTTAGAAGCCTTAGGGCTTGCCATTACTTCCTTGTAGTTAGCAGGCTCATCCAATTCACTTAGTGTACTATCACTAATCTTGTCCTCTTCAATATGGAAACCATAGTAGAACTGAGGAGGCTTGTTGACTCTACCACTTGCTTTGCGAATGGGTAAGGATATATCATCAGGCTTAACAAGTGTTACCACCTCTTGTTGAGTGTTAGTGTTCACTATAGGTTCTTTATTGGCAGACTCTTAAATTTCTTCAAGGTCTATCTTACTCCCATTGCCCTCTTTAGATATCATTTCTTTCTCAAGGAACACTCCTCTTCGAGCTATAAATACCACATTATCCTTGGGTTTGTAAAAAATATATCCAAATGACTCTTTTGGATAACCGACGAAAAAACACTTTTCAGATCTGGCTTCTAGTATGTCTTGAGCTTCTCGTCTAACGAAAACCTCACAACCCCAGATTTTGATATGCCCAAGAGAAGGACATTTTCCCTTCCACATCTCAAAAGGTGTATTCAAAACTTTCTTAGTGGGTACACGATTTAAGATATGGGTGGCTGTCTCTAATTCGTAACCTCAGAAGCTTATAGGAAGTGTTGCTCGACTCATCATAGATCGGACCATGTCTAACAGGGTTCTATTTCTCTTCTCAGTAACTCCATTTAGTTGTGGTGTTCTAGAAGAAGTTAACTGTGAAACTATACCACAGTTTTTTAAGATGATCGAAAAATTCAATACTAAGGTATTCTCATCCCTTATCGGATCGGAGTACCTTTATCTTTCTGCCCAGTTGGTTCTTTACCTCGTTTTGATACGTTTTGAATATTTCAATGGTATCCGACTTATGTTTAATCAGATAAATATATCCATATCTACTGAAATCATCAGTAAACCTAACGTAGTAGTGTTTTCCATCTTTTATGGCAGATCGGAATGGTCCACACACATCTGTGTGTACTAAGTCCAATAGTCTTTCACCCCTTTTACATGATCCTGTGAATGGTGATTTAGTCATCTTTCCTAATAAGCAAGACTCGCATACATCATCTGATTTAAAATTGAATGATTCCAACACTCCATCCTTTTGGAGTTGGGTGATGCGTTTCTTGTTTATGTACCCAAGACGGGAATGCCATAATTTTTATTTATCAAGCTCATTAGACGAACCAACATTTAAAATTACATTGCCATTATGACTAATACATTCAACAGTTTCATATATGCCTTTGCATGGAGTAGCTTTAAACATAAAACAACATTGAATAAACCAAAATATCTCCATTCTCATTATCAAATGAGAATTTATAACCATCCTTAAACAAAGCATGAAATGAAATAATGTTTCTTGTCATTTCTGACGAATAACAACAATTATTTAAATCTATCCTAACTTCAGACTTCAGCATGAGCTCATACTTTCCAATCCTTGTCACAAAAGTGATTTTCCTGTTTCCCATGACTAAGTTGAGCTCTCCATGCTTCAACCTCCTACTTTTCTTTAGACCTTGTAAAACAGTGCAAATGTGAGTACCACACCCTGTATCCAGGACACACGAATCCAAAGTTATAGTTTGTAGAGTTCAATCATAAACATACATGAGTGACTACCCTTTTCGACCTTTCCGTCTTTGAGTTCCTTCGGGTGTTTTGGGTAGCTACGCTTCCAATGCCTATTTGTGTTATAGTAGAAGCATACTGCTTCCTTTGGATCTCTTGTAGGTGCAATCTCAGATTTATCCTTTCTCTTAGACCCACGATCGAACTTTCCTTTTGCGGCCTTTCCTTTCCAGTTGGAATGATAAGTCTTTCTTTTATTTGCATTGTGACCAACAGTCAACACAGGAGCTGCTAAAGTAGAGGGCACATCAATTTTCTTGATCCCTTGCTCAGCAGTTTGCAGTAAGCTACTGAGTTTCATTATTAAGGTCTCTTTCTCGTTCATTTGATACGAGAGTACAAACTGATTGTAATCAACTGGAAAATCGGATAGGATTATGTTGATAGAAAGCTCAGCGTCGAACACCTTGTTTAAAGATTCCAATCTGTCAAAGTACCCTTTCATCTCTTAGACAAAAGCACAAATAGAGGCTCCAGGTTCCGGTTTACAAGCCATGATGGATTTAACAACATCAAGGCATTCCTTGCTTGCCTTTGCCTGAAACATTTCTTTGAGCTGTTGGTTCATTTCATAAGCCCAAGTGTTCTCAAAAGTCTTTTGCAGTTCAGGGCACATGGAAGATGCCATGATGCATGACACTTTGTTTGCGTCATCATAGTGCTTTCGGTGAGTATCAATCTCTTCTTGGGTTGAATCATCATCGATTGTGAGAATTTACTCATCGAGAACATACTCTTTGTTCTCGTACCTTAGGGTGAACCTAAGGTTTCGCATCCAGTCCATATAGTTAGGACCGATGAGTCTTTCCCTCCTAAGAACTGAGAGTAATGAGAAGTTTACGTTATGTGTGGGATTGGGAGCGGGAGGATTGACACCATTTTTAGTAGACATCTATAAGATAAAACAGATTTTGTTAACATGAATATACCTTAATTAATTACCCAATTTTAAATTAAGACTAGGATCCATATTTTAGATTCGTTTATGAAGAGGCTTGTCGTAATCACATCACGAATTTATTTTAGGTAGACAATGTCTTTGTCAATTTCATTCTCTATGAAATTCCTAGTTCTTCTGTGATTCATTGATTTTGATCAATGGCATGTTAATCTTAGATATGCTCATCTGCTATTCATGACTGAGATGCCGAGGATCATAAATAAGATGGTATATCTAACCATGCAAAAGCCCGCGTGGTCCTCAGCTCGAGTATGCTCGAGAATCGCGAGTCCCACATACCTCTCACTTATGTTCTCTTATTAATGTGTTGGTAAACCACACGCACTCCATTAATAACCCATATGAGAGATGTGCGGTTTTCATAGGTTAGCATACTATTCACATTTGTTATATTTAAAACAGGAATTTTATTTTAGTACTTTTAAATTAATACTTTTATCAAGACATCATCCTATGAACAGTTCTCGGTTAGCTCCATAGAATGCACAAAAAAGCGGAGAAGCGGTCAGCGCTAAGCAGACTAAAAACACGACTCTTAGGGAAGCAAAACGACCCGCCCTCATACTCCTCTTATAGTTTTGTTCATTATGGGTGACAATTTTACCATTGACTAACTATGTAATTTAGATATAATTGATACATATAGCAAATAATTAAGGCTATGATCCATATTTTAGATTCGTTTATGAAGAGGCTTGTCGTAATCACATCACGAATTTATTTTAGGTAGATAATGTCTTTGTCAATTTCATTCTCTATGAAATTCCTAGTTCTTCTGTGATTCATTGATTTTGATCAATGGCATGTTAATCTTAGATATGCTCATCTGCTATTCATGACTGAGATGCGAGGATCATAAATAAGATGGTATATTTAACCATGCAAAAGCCCGCGTGGTCCTCGGCTCGAGTTTGCTCGAGAATCATGAGTCCCACATACCTCTCACTTATGTTCTCTTATTAATGTGTCGGTAAACCACACGCGCTCCATTAATAACCCATATGAGAGATGTTCGGTTTTCATAGGTTAGCATACTATTCACATTTGTTATATTTAAAACAGGAATTTTATTTTAGTACTTTTAAATTAATACTTTTAATCTTGACATCATCCTATCAAAAGTTCTCGGTAGCTCCATTGAACGCACAAAGAAACGGAGAAGCGGGTCAGCGCGAAGCATATTAAAAACCCGACTTCTTTAGGGAAGCAAAACGACCCGCCTTCTACCTCTCTTATAGTTTGTTCATTATGGGTGAGCCAATTTACCAATTGACTAACGATGTATTTAGATTTAATGATACATATACAATATTAATTATAATATGTATAAGGTTTCTATTAAACATTTTAAAGTTTTGCGTTCTATTTTAAACATTTTAAAATTTCAGGGGTGATATCATCAAATAACGTCATACTTTACTATCATTTATCCTATCTATTTTACCCACTTTTATATAATTATTGCAAGATATTGGCACTTAATTGCTTAAAGTTTATTATTGCAGTAATTATGGAGTCACTTGTGAAGAAGAAGCAAAAAGGCGCAATTCTAGAGCATAAATGAAGATATCTGAAGAAAGTATAAAAATTACACCAATACGTCGTATCCAGAATGAAGATACGGCGTATCTGTGCCCGTTCATCACAAGAACGCGTAATGATCAATTCCGGATCCGGCGTATCCACTACTCTCCAATACGTTATATGCACAACTGTTCATCAGTCAAATATTCACATTTATTATGATTGATGGTAATTATTCTTAATTGATTTGATCTTATCGCGGACTTCAAGGAAATTAACCCTATATGTCGTATCCGCTACTCTCAATACGGTGTATCGAGGGATTTTCAGACACTATAAATACGAGACTCAAATACGAGTTTCAGTGTGCAAAAACATATTCTCTGTATAATACACTTCTGAAGTCGAATTTCTCAAGCCAAGAAGAGCAGCCAAGGTCGAGCACCAATCCTAATTCCATAGAAGACATCATGTAATTCTTGCTTTCTTAATCATTCGATTTTCTTAATTGTTTGATCACGCTTGTAATAATGACAATGATTGTGGGCTAATACCCTCGGGTATTAGCCATATTAATGAAGATTATAATGTTTGGTTTGTTTTAATCCGACTTTGCTTAATTTATCGTTGTTGTTTAATTATGTTTATCGCTTTATACTTGTTTATGTGCTTGTACATGCGACCTATCATTCAACTCGGTCTAGGGAGACCTAACCAGTAACCTAAATGTCGGGATAGCTCTCCATGTTGTGTTTTATATGCCTGGACCAATAGGATCACAAATGACACCTTGTCGTTACCCTTTGATTATGAGCTTAGTTGGACCGGCAGGTGACCCGATAATTGTTCAACCAGTATTGTTCTTAATTAATTGGTAATTGATTTTGGTGGTGGTCTACCGGTGTGTAATTTAACGTCAAGCAATAAGTGGGTAAACTCCCGGTGGGCTAGGGTCTTAACAGGATCACCACTGCTTTAATTCCCTATGGTAGATTATAATTAAACTAGAGGATGCTTTATGCGGATGCGTTAATCGTGACAGGATTGTTCGTGTCTAGGTCTTAGGAAGAAGTACCGCCTAAGTCTTAAGAATGATATGCCGCTTCGAGATAAGCAAGTCATTGCACTAATTAATCAAACCGGCATTTAATCAAATTTAACATGGTTAATACAGTTTTCTATTATTTGGCTTGTACCGCTCTTTTATCTTGTGTTTATTTGCTTTAGTTTATATTGTACTTAGAATTATTATTTGTCACCATAAACCTGTGCCAGTATCTCAGGCTGAAAACCCCCCATCTTATTAGACAACGTATATAGCATAGGTTTAACCATTAATTAGACTAATCTAGAATAGAATAAATAATGACAGAATAATTGGTTAACTCTCACTCTTAGTGTTCGACACCCTACTTACCGCGAAGCTACATCTTGACCGAGTACTCTGCCCATTAAAGTGTTGTCTTTAGGTAAGTCGGCTAAATATAAATGTAAAACCCTGATAATCATAAATAACACCTATACAACGAAAAACATCAAGGTTTTTGGCGCCGTTGCCGGGGAGTGATTAGTTTAATCTTTATTCTTTTTAGTATTTCTAACCTTTAACTTATTTAGTGTAAAATTATTTAATTCTAATTTCTAACTGCTAATTGTTTAGTTTAATTGTGTGATTTAAATTATTATTGTGTGCTTTACTTCTGTACTAAATACGACGTATTCAGTCCTATGAATACGACGTATTAGTTAATTTAACGTTTTCTCTATAGTAAATCTTTTTCAGGAAACGCTGTATCCGATCTTCGGAAACGCCGTATTCATCCTTTTGATACGGCATATCCCGCAAATCATACGACGTATTAGTCATTACATACGGCATATCGATTACAGACCAGACCACTTCTGCAGATCTTAATTTTAGAGCTATCTTACTTTAAAATGTCTTTCATGACAGGGACGTTACTTGATCCATTCCAGATCCCATACCCAGAAGGGAAATTGACAATGGAAGAAATGATAAATAAATTTATCAACGAAGGAAGATGGGAACATGACGAGATGGAAGCATTTATAAAGGAATTCAAAACAACTAACGAACTACTGCTCAAAGAAAGACACAATTCCTTGTGCGAACTCAGGTTTGAAGTAGACGGGCTGACAATAGCGCTCGAAAAAGCCCATTCAGTCAATGGTGAAATTAAAGGAGTAACCACTAGAGGAGGAAAAACCACCGTCGAGACCACTCAAGATGTCAATATGACAAGTAAACCTCCAACACCCTATCACAATGAGCCGGTAACGCCTCTAAAAGTCCCACACGAACCAGAACCTAAAGCAACCTTGGAAAAAGACACCAAACCCAAAACATCACAAGTACCTTTTCCTCATCGGTTGAAAAAGGAAAAAGAAGAAGCCCAACAACGTAAGTTCTTAGATAACCTGAAACAACTCCAACTAAACATCCCATTCACCGAATCCCTTGCTCAAATGCCAAAGTACGCCAAATTTCTAAAAAGTCTGCTTTCAAACAAAACAAGACTAGAGGAAGCCTGCACAGTAACAATGAACGAACGATGCTCGGTGGTTTTGTTAAACAAACTTCCACTTAAAGAAAAAGACCCAGGAAGTTTTACTATCCCTTGTGATATTGGCGACTTACACATCGATAACGCTTTAGCGGATTTAGGAGCAAGTATAAGCCTAATGCCCTACTCAATGTATGAAAAGCTAGGACTTGGTGAACCTAAGCCAACAAGAATGAGTTTGGAACTTGCTGACAGGTCCATCCAGTACCCTCGGGGGATAGTAGAAAATGTACTCATTAAAGTCGACAAGTTTTTTCTTCCGATCGATTTTGTTATTTTAGATATGCGAGAAGATACTAGGATCCCAATAATCCTAGGAAGACCATTCCTGGCAACCGTACGAGCCATGATAGATGTATTCAACAAAAAGATAACTATCAGGATTGGGGACGAGGAAGTAATCTTTGATGTCTATCAATCAATAAAGAAACCCCTTACCGAAGATGACGAATGCTATGAAGTCGATGATCTAGATCAAACTATACACTCAGAAGCCCAGGAATTAATAGAAAACGACCATACTGATTCATTCTTGCTAAAGGATTTAGACGTCAGCCAAACAGATTCTAAAGGACGGGGGGAACAATCTAATTCTGAGAAATCAATACGATGTATCGAAATCTTAGATACGGCGTATCCAGGGCCACAGAAAACGCAGAATTTCGAAAAGACGTTAAATGAATACATCTATTCGGCCAGCGCCAACGAAATCGACGAGAAGATACCAGAACTTAAGGACCTTCCTTCTCACCTCGAATACGCATACCTTAATGAAGATAGAACTTGCCCGGTAATCATTTCCTCTAAACTAACCAAGAAAGAAAAAGCTTCACTCTTGCAAGTCTTAGAAAAACACAGGGGAGCGATCGCTTGGAAGATGTCAGACATCAAAGAAATTAGCCCATCATTTTGCACACACAAAATCCTTTTAGAAGAAAACTTCAAACCTGTCATCCAACCCCAACGACATTTAAACCCGAAGGTCCAAGAAGTTGTCAAAAATGAAATCGTCAAACTACTCAATTCAGGATTATAGCCCGTGGGTCAGTCCCATTCATGTTGTCCTAAAGAAAGGAGGAATGACCTTCGTCCTAAATGACAACAATGAACCAATTCTATCTCGTACGGTTACAGGGTGGTGCGTGTGCATTGATTACCGTAAATTTAATGACGCAACACGAAAAGACCATTTCCCTCTTCCTTTCATTGATCAGATGTTGGAACGCTTGTTTGGGAATGAATTATATTGCTTTCTTGATGGTTTTTTATGGATTCTTTCAAATTCCAATTGCTCCTGAAGATCAAGAGAAAACAACATTCACATGCCCTTATGGAACTTTCGCTTACCGAAGGATGCCATTTGGATTATGCAACGCTTCAGCGACCTTCCAAAGATGCATGACTGCGATATTCCATGACATGGTGGAAGACTTCTTGGAGGTTTTTATGGACGATTTCTCGGTATTCGGTAATTCTTTTAACCACTGTCTGATTAATTTAGAAAAAATGCTCGCAAGATGCGAAGAGACCAACCTTGTGTTAAATTAGGAAAAATGTCATTTTATGGTAAAAGAAGGAATCGTCTTGGGACACAAAATATCTGGGAAGGGGATCGAGGTTGACAAGGCATAAATAGATGTAATTGCCAAACTGCCTTACCCTACAAATGTCAAAGGTGTTAGGAGTTTCTTGGGACATGCTGGGTTTTATCGTAGATTTATAAAAGTTTTTTCCATGATTTCTAAACCTATGACCCAGCTTTTGATGAAAGATGTGAAGTTTGATTTTTCTGATAGTTGCAAAAATGCATTTAATGAATTAAAATAAAAACTTACCTCTGCACCTATCATAATACCCCCTAATTCGAATATCCCTTTTGAGCTAATGTGTGATGCTAGCGACTTTGCCGTAGGAGCAGTCTTGGGGCAAAGGATAGACGGGAAATTTAAGCCCATCTACTACGCTAGCAAGACCCTTAACGACACCCAAGCTCACTATACTACTACTGAAAAAGAGCTTCTAACAGTTGTCATTTCTTTTAATAAATTTTGCCCTTATCTTATTTTATCAGAAACTGTTGTCTACACTGATCATTCTGCTTTGAAGTACTTGTTCAGTAAACAGGATGCCAAGCCAAGACTCATCAGATAGGTTCTGCTTTTACAAGGATTCAACATTGAAATCAAGGATAAAAAAGGAGCAGAGAATTTGGCCGCCGATCACTTGTCTAGGCTTGAAAATCCAAACATGGGGATATTAAACGAAAAGGAAATCGCTGATGAATTCCCCGATGAGCACCTTATGGTATTAAAAACTACTCCCGACAACGATGAACCATGGTACGTAGTTTACATCAACTACATTGTCGAGAAAGTAATACCTCCCAAATGGACTTTCGAAAAAAGGAAACGATTCTTTTCCCGGGTAAAGTACTACTTCTGGGAGGATCCTTATGCGTTTAGGATTTGCCCCGACAACATAATGAGAAGATGTATCGTCGGTGACGAAATCGCTAAAATCCTCTCCCACTGCCATTCTGGACCAACTAGAGGGCATCACAGTGCTTCAATAACCAGAAGAAAAGTGTATGAATTCGGATTCTTTTGGCCTAGTATCTTCAGGGGCGCCAAAGATTACGTTTCAAAATGTGACGCGTGCCAAAAATCAAGTAACATATCCTCCCGAAATTAAATGCCACAAAACAACATATAAGTGTGTGACGTGTTTGATGTTTGGGAACTAGATTTTATGGGACCCTTTCCTGATTCAAGGGGTAATAAATATATCTTGGTGGTAGTAGACTATGTGTCAAAATGGGTGGAAGCCCAAGCATTGCCCACAAACGACGCCCGTGTAGTGGTAAAATTCCTAAAAGGGTTATTTGCCAGATTTGGGGTTCCTAAAGCACTAATAAGTGATAAGGGAACACACTTTTTCAATTCTCAGTTAGAAAAAGCTCTACAAAAGTACGATGTGACTCATAAAATATCAACAGCCTATCACCCCCAAACTAAGGTAACCAACAAAGCCATCAAACGTATCCTGAAACGATTAGTTGGATATAACCCGAAGGACTGGTCAGAGAAACTTAACGATGCATTATGGGCATTCAGAACCCCCCACAAAACACCAACGGGATGTACCCCATCCAGATTTGTTTACGGAAAGGCCTGCCACTTGCCAGTAGAAGTTGAGCATAAAGCCTTTTGGGCGTTAAAACAATGTAACATGGATCTCACAGCTGCCTCCAAAAATCATTTCATGGCACTCAACAAACTTATGGAGTTACGAGACGAAGCATACGAAAACACTCAGATCTATAAGGAAAAAACAAAAAAATGGCATGACTCGAGATTGCGAGGGGATAAATACTTCACGGCTGGGGATAAAGTTCTGTTGTTTAACTCTCGTTTCAGATTGCATTCAGGAAAACTCAAATCGAAATGGTCTGGACCATTCACCGTAAAACTAAGTACCCATATGGGGTAGTGGAAATCACCGATAAAAATAACTTCAGCTTCAAAGTCAATGGACATAGGTTAAAGAAATACTACGGTGGACCCATCAACACGGAAGAAAACAAGGTGGTCGAACTACATGAAGCAAAAAGGTAAAAGTATGAAGTGAAAAAGGTCGAACTTAAAGACCAGCTGAAACAAAATGCTCCCCGGGAGACAACCCGGTTATGTTTTTAATTGTTTGTCGCATTTAAATTGTTTGAATTTTATTTTAAATTTGAGTCTGTCTTCCCAGACATACATACGGCGTATCGAACCCCTCTGGATATGGCGTATGCATGTCTGGACAAATATCAGTTTTTAAAATTCCAGTATTTAATTTCCAGTATTTAATTGTTTTCACAGGTTTACATACGGCGTATCCTAGGGTTTGGGATACGGCGTATTGTAACATGTACAGTTGTGTGTTTAATTGTTTGCTTGTATTGTAGGTTAGCGAAAGCACGAATTGCAGGAACATCTTCTAACTTCTATGCAGGACCTTGCTGTAAACGAAATCGACTTTGATGAATAGTCTAAAAATACCTCATGTTGACCTCTCTTGGGCATTCTAAAATCCCCTGTCAACACTCTTTTTGCTCAAACACTCAAAATGGATAACCATTCGGAGCAAACTATCAGGGAAGTTTCCTCGTTCTAATTCTTTTCCCATATTATTTAACTGTTTGTCTATACAACGAGGACGTTGTATAATTTAAGTGGGGGGTGGAGAATTAGAACGTACTTGTCCTTATTTTCACATATAAAATGCTAACATGCCTAAAAACGGATCAATTTTTTAAAAAAAAATTAGCATGACTTTTTTGTGAAAAATCACTTGTTATATTACCTAGCGCACTATAACCCTTAATGTCTATTTATGAGAATTAAGCCTATCCGTTTCCAATTGCTTACTAAAATTCCACAAAAATATGAGTGTGCCGGTGATGTAGTGGACTTTAGAACTTGGCCTGGTATATCACTCGAGACCTCAATAATAAGTACTATGGATTTAGATGGAGTAACATGCTTGACTGGTAAATTTTTAGGATTAAACCAAAAAGCCTACATGTCGTTTTATTAACTAGCTACTCTGGTTAGTTAACCCCCGTGTAACCCTTTTGCTTACTCTCATTTTTAGAGTAAAGATACCCCTAGAACAACCTGCTGAGCCATTCCTTTCTTTTTCCACACCAATAAAAAATTGTTTCGTTTCGCCTTTACACCTTAGCCTACCGTGTAGATTAAAGCCTATTTGATCAATGTTGCTAGTTGCTTTCGTGTAAAGTTTTGTAGTTCCTGCGTCAAAGTGAAAATTTCTCTATCTATGTAATGGTCGGGAAAATTGCACAATGCAATAGGGATGTTTTGTAGCTCGTGTATTTTGCTACTTTCGCAATTATGTATTATGTCCGAAGAAGAAAAGTTAAAAGAAAGAATCAACCGGACAGATGATGATAGTGAAGACGGTGAATTACACCGAGATTTATGATCTTTTTTTAAAATAAAAAAAGAAAAAAAATTTGTGAATGATGAAAGATAGTCGGTTCAATGAGCATATACCGAAGATATTATTTGAAAGGATCGATTATTCGTTGATACGTGCAAAAATCAACGATGTAAAGTTTTGTAAAAAGTGGCCGATATCACCACTTTCTTTGTAAAAGTATGTAAAGTTCGGGATGTAAGGGAAGTTGACCGTTATGGGAACGTTAACTTAGGTTGTCTTTGTCATTTCTATGATCGAGGCGTTTGTCCAAGTCTTCATCATGGGACGGTCGAGGAAAGTTACTAGCAACCACACCTTATTTGTTGGTTATAATCTATTTGTTTTGTGATTTTTATTTACCCACCATTTTACTTCCCTTTCCTGATAAGTAACCTTAGGATCCACTCGAATAAGGATGTGTTTGAGCATGTGTGTCTATCCCGTGGATTTGGGTGTGTATGCATGTCTTAGCTGCTTTGTTGGATGACGACCCTTGGTGAAAGTCAGAAGCTCCATACTCTATATCATTCTTCATCTCAATGAGAATGATTTAAAACCCGAGCCTTCTAATAAATACCCAATTTACCTTTTGACTTGTTACTCCTTAGCTTTAGAGGTGGAGATGTGTATATTTGCCAAGCCCATGATACGAAGCTAATTACGACTGAGTAGATGAGCGTACCACTAAATGATACACCCTAGATTAGTTGAGTGATCTGAGTGATTTCATTTCCATATTTCGTGAGGAGCTTGGTTTTGTACAGGTGATCTGGAACAAAGAAAATGCTTAACGGAAAAATCCTTAACCTCAGTTAGGATAGATTTTCAAAATCTTTCTAAAGTCTACTTGAGGATAAGTAGGATTCAAGTGGGGGAATATTTGATATCATCAAATAATGTCATACTTTACTATCATTTATCCCATCTATTTTACCCACTTTTATATAATTATTGCAAGATATTGGTACTTAATTGCTTAAAGTTTATTATTGCAGTAATTATGGAGTCACTTGTGAAGAAGAAGCAAAAAGGCGCAATTCTAGAGCATAAATGAAGACATTTGAAGAAAGTCTAAAAATTACACCAATACGCCGTATCCAGAATGAAGATACAGTGTATCTGCGCCAGCTCATCACAAGAACGCGTAATGATCAATTCCCGATCTGGCGTATCCACTACTCTCCAATACGTCATATGTACAGCTGTTCATCAGTCAAAGATTTGCATTTATTATGATTGATGGTAATTATTCTTGATTGATTTGATCTTATCGCGGACTTCAAGGAAATTAACCCTATACGCCGTATCCACTACTCTCAATACGGCGTATCGAGGGATTTTCAGACACTATAAATACGAGACTCAAATACGAGTTTCAGTGTGCAAAAACATATTCTCTGTATAATACACTTTTGAAGTCGAATTTCTCAAGCCAAGAAGAGCAGCCAAGGTCGAGTACCAATCCTAATTTCATAAAAGACATCATGAAATTCTTGCTTTCTTAATCATTCGATTTTCTTAATTGTTTGATCACGCTTGTAATAATGACAATGATTATGGGCTAATACCCTCGGGTATTAGCCATATTAATGAAAATTATAATGTTTGGTTTGTTTTAATCTGGGTTTGCTTAATTTATCGTTGTTGTTTAATTATGTTTGTCGCCTTATACTTGTTTATGTGCTTGTACATGCGACCTATCATTCAACTGGGTCTAGGGAGACCTAACCAGTAACCTAAATGTCGGGGTAGCTCTCCATGTTGTGTTTTATATGCCCGGACCAATAGGATCACAAATGATACCTTGTCGTTACCTTTTGATTATGAGCTTAGTTGGACCGGCAGATGACCCGATAATTGTTCAACCATTATTGTTCTTTAATTTTGAAATTGATTTGGTGGTACCACCCGTTTATAATTTCAACACAAAAAATAATTGGGTAAAGTCTCGATGGCAAGGTCTTAACAGGATCACCACTGCTTAAATTCTCTATGGTAAGGAAAATAAATTAAACTAGAGTATGCTTTAGCGATGCGTTAATCCGTGACAGGATTGTTCGTGTCCTATGTCTTAGAAAGAAGTACCTCAACCCAAGCCTAAGTCTTAAGAATATATGCCACTTTCGACGATAAGCAAGCCATTGCACTAAATGAATCAACCAGCATTTAAATCGGATTATTAACATGGGTAATACAGTTTTCTATTAAAGGACGCGAACCAGCTCTCTTATCTTGTGTTTATTTGCTTAGTTTATTAATGTGCTTAGAATTAGTTAATTGTACACCATAAATCTTGCATCTCTAGGCTGAAAACCCCCCATCTTATTAGACAACGTATATAGCATAGGTTTAACCAGTAATTAGACTAATCTAGAATAGAATAAATACTGATAGAATAATTGGTTAACTCTCACTCTTAGTGTTCGACACCCTACTTACCGCAAAGCTACATCTTGATCGGGTACTCTGCCCGTTAAAGTGTTGTCTTTAGGTTAGTCGGCTAAATATAAATGTAAAACCCTGATAATCATAAATAACACCTATACAACGACAAACATCAAGGGGTATATTTTAAACAATTCAAAATATAAGGTTCTAAAATGTAAATTTATATTAACATTAAATTATCACACGACAATAACATAATATTCAATTATTTATACTTATCACATGTTAACAACCTATTGATAGATAATTAAGTGCTAATAGAATTAAGTT
The DNA here is from genome assembly GCA_026074375.1 of Tanacetum coccineum. Taxonomy (NCBI): domain Eukaryota; kingdom Viridiplantae; phylum Streptophyta; class Magnoliopsida; order Asterales; family Asteraceae; genus Tanacetum; species Tanacetum coccineum. The sequence goes on along the minus strand of BQNB010038747.1, from coordinate 29,474 downwards.
AAGGCTCTGATTACCACTGATAACTAGATTAACATAAAGAAGAAACAACAATGGGCAAGAGAGAAACTAAACCCTAAAGGATCTTAACCTAATAAATAAAAGCAACTTAAAATAAATAAATAAATAAGAAAATACTAACCTTTAAGAAAATCAGATTTCTCACACACAGACCACCTTGGTCAAACTTAGAGGCAAGTACTCAACTGAGAGTACCTCTAATACTCACACCTACGAACCAAAGAGAAAAGGGATTCGAACTCCTAAGGTCTCGTTACACGAGTTGACTCTTACAAGGAGTAGGAATGAGAAAGAGAGAATGAGCAAATAAAGCCTTGACATGCCCCTCTATTTATATGGAGAGGAAGGGACTTGGAATAGCTCTTTGGAGGACTTGGAATAGCTCTTTAGAAGGATGTGGAATCCCCTTTAAAAAACATCCTATGGGTCCCTTATGGGTCTTCCCGGCCCGTTCAACTTAATACACCTTGTATTAGTTCATATTCAGCCCATGCTTCTTTATAATTAGCTTGTAATTAATTTACCAACTATTAATAAATTAATAAACCAATTAATTATACATATAATATTAATTCTAATTAATATTATCTCTCCTTTATTATTTCTCTTAACGATTCACTGAGGGCAACCCAAAAAGGACTCTACTTTTGACGACACTCTTACCAATTAGTTATGAACTTAGACACTAAATCCAACACCTATGACCATCTAATTATGCATAATGTTCATTTAATTAATTCCATAAAGCACTAGTAGTATTAACAAAACTTAAATTGTTCCTTATTTGCTCAGAAACTGTATTAAGGATCCAAGAAATTACCATATCATTAGCTCTTTCCTAAAATGGCCTAATCTGTGAATCAGTTGCAGGTTCTTCAAATTATCCATTAATTAGTTTGAGTTTGTTCCATGCATTCAATGAAATCATCATTGACCTTTTCTAAGAGCTTTAATTATCAGATCCAGTGAGTCTCTTGGAGATAAGAATAAGACCAGGGTGATCATTTTAGTGAAAGTATAGAGGATGGTGAATTGAGTTAATGTCATCATCATTAATTGTGTTTGATGTTGATGAATCGGTTGAATTTGTGGTTGTATCCATGCTGTTTTGAAGGTTTTGGCGCTAAAAGTTGTTATTGAGTTATTTGCAGTTTTGGCGGGAAAAACGGTTATGGAGTTAATTTGATGAATTTGAGTGAGTATGATGAATTTGACTATTTTCTTGATTGTGATTATGATTATTATGATGAATTTGTTTGATTTACTGTAAAATTGGAGTTATTGTGATGGTTTATGGTGTCTTGAGTTTGTTGTATGGTGGCCGAAATTAGTTATAAGTAGTCGAAGTTTGTTAGAGGTGATCGAAGTTTGTTAGGTGAGCGGCTTTTGCTCTGATACCATATTGAGAATTGAGCAGTTGAGAGAAATGTTCAAAGATTATGCATTTCATTAATGAGGAAGGATTACAAAGATAGTATTTATACAAGTAAGTCAAACTAAAAGTCAACTAAGCTAACTATAGACTAAATACATAAAACAGCTTGTGACCAAATTAATCTATTACATATAACTAAAATGGATTAAGCTACTAATGAGGAGAAATTTCATCTTAGGAGGACTCCTTGCTCTTTGTATACTCGGCATTGTTGCATTAGTTGTAGCAGAGGGAGTGCTTGGATCAGGTTGTTTTTGTGTATCCTTATTATTATTCTTGCAGGCTAATGATATAAAACAGAACATATCCACTATATTGAAAGGAAAAAACAATTCCACATGTCACGACATTAAACTAATTAAACGATTTATATCTATACTCGAGCGTGTGGTGGTAAGGCTTTATAGTTATAATATAAAGAAATACTTTTACATAGGATCAAGAGAAAGTTAAACATAACATATTATAATAGAACATATCTACGATTTGCATAAACCTTTGGTGAGAATATCTGCAATCTGAGATGTATATCTATACTGGAATCTAATTTATGAGCGTTTCCTTCTTTGATGGTTTTGCGTCAGCGCAAATCGGCCAGTTCCTAAACCTCCAAATAGTCCATACGACGGTTTCAATAACTGCATAAAAACATACCTTTGTAGATTGGTGTAATTAGCCGTGTCTATATCTCCATAAGCAAACCTAAAAGTGAAAAAGAACCTTAGGGATATTCTCATAATTCATTTTGGTTTAAGCTACGTCTTTTTTTGTTTTATATGTTCCTTAACAGTACGCAGATTTAGTTTTCGTTTTTAATGTTTGATTTAACAAAGTCACTAAAAAATATCATTTGGACTAATAATAGTTGGTAGCACACAAGTCATAAAGTGGTACTAGACATTAATCAGTAGTTGGTACTTAGTAGCATATAGATCATATTGTGGGATTAGCTATTATGCCAGGTGGTTCAAAATGACAGCAATTGCAATTCCATTAAAGTATTAAAAACTCCCCAACAATACTTTAAAGTGACGTTTGATACATATGAATTAAATAGACCTGAAGACTCGATGACCTTGTTATATTTATGAATAAGATACCCATAAAGCGTTTACATTTTTCTGATAGGTGATACGTACGATAGATAATCACATTCGGTATAACTTTAATCGCTTGCATATGATACTTCATAAGGCCGAAAGAGAATACTTTACGACAAAAACTGACTCCCATAAGCTTAGATTGTTTAAGAAACCTTATTTCTTGAAACAAATAAAGCTCCTTCATTTTTCAAGAGAGCTTACTTAAGCACCTTGGTCAGGTCCACCGGGTGATCTATGTTGTTGAGGTAAATTTACGTGGGCTTCTTGAGCTTGGTAAAAGAGACCCCAGCGTGGATGAATATATGGGTCAGCTCAGCTCCTTCAAAGTGGATTCCTATGTATCCTAGCTAAAAATAAGAGAGAACACCATTAGCTTGCCCTGGGGTGTTAATCCGAGACCAACTTTGGCGTAAGAGTAAGTATGACGATATGAGAGAATTATGGAGAATATATAAAATGTGGTTCGGAGTAGGTGTTCTATCCCGGCTTAGGGAAATAGGCTCCCCTCTTTATACTGTTTGGGGTTCACTACGAGACATAACCATGAGGCTTTTCCTTGGTACTATTATCGACTACGTGTCATTCCAAGGACAGTGGTCCTAGGAAACGACTATACCTTTATCGGGTTGTCCTTTGATACCACTGTGCTAGGACGGGGCTAATGACTCCGGACCTGACATGTCCTTCGACACACCAGCTTCTCTGGAGTTCTTTTGGTTACTCTAGACCTAACGCGTCGTTCGACCTGTCAGCTTCTCTGGAGTACTTATCCGGTTTGGCCCGTGCTAGTTTGGCAGAGGTATTCAAGCTACAATTCTTCTCCGGAAGTTCCATAGGAGACTATACCTCATCATGTCCCGCCAGTCTAGTACTGTCAAGCTATCTTGTCAGTGCCAGACTTAAATACTTAGCTATCGACATCATGCTTTTGTGGACGTGCTATTTTGAAGTCGTATGTTTTCTTTTTGACGTGTGGTGCGTCTTAATTGCCTCCCAACCGTCACGTCTTTTCACTATTTCTTCTATAAATACTGCCTTTCATTTTACTTTTTTGTTTCACTCTTACTGTAGTAAAAAACACATACTGTTTTCAGAGTTATCTTTCCTTTTTCTGCCACTGTTTACTTTGCTTCGGATTCCTTCCTCCCCTGCTTAGGTATCTTTTTTTTCTTCCCTTCTTATTTTTATATTATGGCTAAGAGAGATATGGATCTGTACCACTCCCGACTCACCCAGGATGATTTGAACGAGTTGATCATTAAGTATAAGATTCCTCGTGACCTTCACCCTCAGCTTCCTTCAGAAGAATTTGTGATGTCTGAACTTTTAGACGATGCTATTGGTGTGTATCATCATATTTTTGATTTTCCTGGTGTTCGTATTCCTTTTTCCTCCTTCCTTCTTTCCCTTATCAAGCATTATAAGGTTCATTTCACTCAGTTGGGTCCCTTGGGTATTAGCCAGAGTGGAGGCTCTGCTATCCCCGCTGCTGAAGGCCCTAATACCCGAAGTATTTGTCTCTTTCTTTGACTTATTTATGCTTTTTGCTATCTCCTTTTGTCTTATATTTTTTACAGATTCCCAAGGAAGGGCATCATAAATGATGTTGATGATGTTGTTGTAACGTCTGTTGGTGCTAGTCGTCTGCGGGTCTCCTCCGACCCTGTACCTTCTTTCAAAGAGCTTTCTAGAGATGCTATTCATAGAGATTTCTTTCCCTTCTCCCCTGGTCCCTATTATGCCATTTATCCTGAAGGTGGTATTGTTGGGAATTGCAAGTTTACTCGTGAGGAGTGGGATGCTCATCACCAGCCTACTTTGACGGTTCTGACCAAGGAAGTTTTCAAGGATCCCTCTGTTTGCAAGACTGTGGTGGACCAAATTTCCGATACCAAGGGATATGGTCCGGATTGAAGCTTTGTCCTCTGACCAATTGTCTGCCAAGATGAGTGTTCTTTATTGTTTAATGATGTCGCATGGTGGTGAGCTTTTGGCTCGGTATCGTGGTTTGCTTCAGTCTCATCATGAGTATGTATAATCAACGGATTCAAGGTTGAAAGGTTATCAGGAGAAGTTTGCTAGCTTAACTGGGTTGGAATCCTAAGTGTCCGCTTTACAGAGACAAGTTATTGGGTTAAATGATAAGCTTTTCGCTTCTGATACCTCATTTTCTAAGTCCAAATCTAAGGAAAAGGAGAGGAAAAAGAATATTAAATCCCTTACCAAGAGCCTTGACAACTTGCATGCTGAATTGGCTCATCTTTCCGCTAATCTAAACCGGGCCATTGTTCTGGAAGCTGAGAAGGATGAAGAAATCCTTCGTTTGAAGGCTACTCCTCCGACATTTGCATCCTTCTTCCAAGGCTAGTTTCAGGCTTTAGTCCTTTAGCAGAGTTCAGGCTAAGCTCCTTTCTTTGGCGGCTAGTGCTAGGTTTGAATGTGGTTTGAGTATGCATCGGACTAAAGAAGAGTTTGTTGCTGTTTTAGGAAAGATTTCTCAATTTATGCTTGGGGCGCAGGGTAGGCTTACTGAAGCTTCCTCCCTTGTTGCTCAAACTGACTATGATTTCCTAAACAAGATTTCTAAGCATGTCGTTGAACCTCTATCTGTTATCCTTCAAGTTGAACCTGAAAATTTAGCTTTTCCGGACAACGTCCCCGCTTCAAGGAATGCTTGTGTTTCTCCTCATTTTGTAAAGGAGTTGTTGTGACACCTGCTTCCGCATCTTTAGAGTTGCCTTCTGATACTGCGCCCGCTTCCTCCATTACTGCTTTGGAGCCAAACAAGGAGTGGGTAAATGCTATGGTTAATGGTCTAGATTATGATATGACAGGTGATGCTGATAAGGATAAGCCAACAGGAATATTTTTCCAAAGAGTTTCTTACATAGTGGATGCTGATGGTGACTTGGTTGTGGAAGGGTCGGGGCGTGTCTCCTCCGATCCTTCTAATGTTACGGTTGCTCTCTCTGTTGGAGAGAAGAATGATGATCCTCTATCTTCTTCTGGTGCTAAGGAGGTTGTTTCTCCCCCTTTTAGGGCTTAGGTTTCTAGTTTTTTCCTTTCATCTCTTTTCTCTTTTCTTCTTTTTTTTGTAAGTCCATTTTCTGTTAGGGGAGGGGCGTGTGGTATGCCGGAGAATACTTGTTGCTCCGAGCTTAGGGAAAACTGACTGTAGATGTGTGGTTGTCCATCCAGCGGATCCCGAGTCATGCCACCCGTCCTAAGCTGAATGGCTTCCCCCTGGGACCTTTAGTATAGCTGGTCAAGCCTCCGTAGATTCGATGAGCCTAATATTGCTTTTTCCAAGCAGAGATTGAATTGTTACGCTTGGCCCTTGAACTTTCCTGGTTACTAGCTCGTTAAGTTTGTAACTTTTCTTCCATGTAACTGTCGGTCATGTCTGGCCATTTTAGACTTGTAATATGTATTTTAGTTTCTAATGTAATGTAGCGTATGGTTTCATACGTTGTTCTTTGTTGCATCGGCCCACTTGTAATGTTCATACATTTATGTTTAGCACTTTAGCATTGGTTTATGCCCCAAACGCCTTATGTTTAGCCCGATGATATTGTTTTAGGTTGTTTCAGATGTTTCCATCTGTCACCGTCCATATGCCAGGGTAAATGTTTATTTGCTATGTTCGTACACATTACAGGTTGCCCTCATTTCTTTCCGTTGGTGATTATTGGTACATGTTTCCTCTACAACATTGTTGTTCGTCAGAGTTATTTGCTCGGAATGAGGAGATCGCCGTGACTCCTCTTCCAGCCTTATGCCAAATTTTTCGTGTTTTGACTTTACCTTCCCATATGTGTTTCATATTTATGGGGTATGTTTTTTGTTTTAACATCATCCGGAGGTAGCGAGCCTTCTAGAGCTTATCATACTTCGTGTTCGCATCATTGTTATGCAGCTACAGGAATTTAATTCTTAAAAGAAAAGGAATAACTAAAAACCAAGTGCTTTAATATAAAATAGATGGGCCCTTCGAGGTGAGCTAACACTTTGAAAATGGCTACCTTGGATGGGTTACATAATGTTATTAGATGTGTTTTTGTTACAAGTTTACTTAGTAGCTTCCACTAGTTTCCCAGTTGTAATTTGGTTTACCCATTGGCACTTTGCTTGTTGCTCTTTTTTCTATCTCATCACTTTCCATCTTGACTGTTGGTCTTGTTTTGATGCCCATCGACACTTCTTGATTGAGGAATTCTAATTGTATGGTTGCAAGTCCGGTTAACATTTCTGCTTTGGGGTTTAAGATTTTGGGAAGATGTGTGATTCAGAACCTGTAGAATGGGGTCATTGCATCTATTATCTCTTCCATGTACCTCTTCTCTTGTTCCGTTGCTGGTATTTTGTTTCCTTCCACCTGCTTAACCAATATTTATGAATTAATAAAGACATGTAAGTCTTTCATACCTTTTCCAGCAGTGGCAGCCAATCCTGCTAATAGTGCTTCGTAATTCATGATGTGGTTAGGTGCATTAAAGTTCAAACGGATGGCATATGAGCATGCTTTTGCATCTGGGTTAATTAGGATCATTCCTACGCCTGAACCTTCTTTGATTGTTTCCGTGCTCAAGTATAACCGTCACGCCCTTGGTGTTCGAGTTAATTCTAATAAAGCTTCGCACCTAGTTTAGATTTTTCTGCTTCGTTTGCATCTGGCACCATCGGCACTTGTTCTCCTTGTCTGCGGAATCTTTTCATTACTAGCCTTCAACTTCCTTTTCCTGGATGAATGAGATATCGTATTTTCTTAGCTCGGCTGTCCATTTTGCCAATCGTCCTTCCTTTCCGGAGAGTTTTAGCATTTCCTCCATCGAACCATCTGTTACCACCCTAACCTTGTGTTTTTTGAAGGTTGTCCTTAGGGACCTTGTTGTGTGGATTAGTGCTTGCACCATCTTTTTTGTTGGGGTGTAACATGCTTTTATTCCTTGTAATGGTCGGCTTACATAGGAAATTGGTGCTTGGATTCCGTTCCTTTCGACAAATAGCACGAAGCTTATCGTTTCGTTTCCTTGGCATAGGCAGAGTAGTATTACCTCTCCCTCCTTCGGAATGGTCAGATTTTGTAGCTTGTTTAACTTTCTCCTGATCTTCTGGAAGGCTTTCTCGGCCTTATTTGTCCAGCCAGGCCTATTTGTTGCATCTAATGCCTTTCGAACTTCTCAAATAGGATGCATGAGTTCTACCAACTTTGGTATAAACTTGTTGATGGCTGTAAGCATTAGGGTTAGGCTTCGTATCTGGTTTGGATCTTTAGGGGTGGGGCTTCGCATTATTGCTTGTATCTTTTTTGGATCTGCCCGTATTACCTCCTTAGTTATTATGTACCCGAGAAACTTTCCTTCTTCCACCCTAAACGTGGATTCGTTCGGGTCGATTCAGATGTTCATCCTTCTTAGCTTTTTTAATGTTTCCTCTACATCTTGAACTAGACTTTATTTGCTTTTGCTCTTCATGACTATTTCTTCTAGGTATACTTCCACGTTTCGCCTTTCTGGTTAGCTAATACCTTTTCCATCATCCTTTGAAGTGTTGCTGCAGAATTTTTTAGTCCTTTTGGCATATGAGTGAAACAGTATACTCCTTCTTCTGTGTGGAATCCAGTTTTCTCTTCATCGTCTTCTGCCATTCTTATCTGGTTGTTGTCCTTGGGAAGCCATAAGAAACACTTGTAACGGTATCCCATTAGCGATGCCAATTCTTCTTCCTCCACTAGGAAAGGAAACATGTCCTTAGCACAAATTTTGTTGAGGCTTGAATAGTCCATCTGCACTTGCCAAGTACCATTTGCTAGCTTGATTAGTTTTGCATTAGCGACCCATTCAGTTTATTAGACCCTTCTGATTATCCCTTCCTTCAGCCAATAACACTTTTTCCTTCAATGCTTGTCTTATGTCCAGAGTCATTGGTCATTTTTTATGAATCACCGGTTTGGCCAGGGGGTATGCTTTCAGTTGATGCTCCATGACGAATCATGGTACGGCTGTCCTTTCTTATCCTACCCATGCAAATACATCCACATTCTTCCGTAGGACGTCTATTAGCTGCTGCTTACAGTTGACTGACAACATGATGCGATCGCTATTTTTCCTATCATGCTTTCTTCCTCTTCCCCTTTTTCTAGGAGCATCGGTTCTTTACCAAACCTCTATCCAGGGTTGTTCCTTGTTCGCAGCAGTGCTTGTTCTCGTATTCTTGACATTTGTACCATGTGTTAATGCCATTGTGTTTCTTCCACGAGCCCAACACTTTTTTCAATTGCTTGCACTCCTACTACCGCTCCAAGACTTCTCATTCCGGTTCTCCTCATTAGGATGTTATATGGTGAGCGATACTTAACTATTGCAAATTCCATGAGCACTGTTTTGTTCCTTTCTGCCTCTCTCATGGTTACCCATATGTCTATCAACCCTAAGGGGTGATATCTTTTGCTTAAAAACCCTACCAACGAAGCTTTACACTTTCTTAACCTTGACTGGACATTAGTGTTGAAGCTCTTGAAACAATGTTCGTATATAATTTCTTATGAGCTTCCACTATCCACATGAATCCTTCGGATTTGATGACCTTCTATCGTTCCTTCCAGTATAATGGGTTCGTCCGTCAGGCTATTCTGAGGGATTACCGAGAAGGTGAGCTCCTCTGTCAAGCCTGGTATTTCTTCTTCATAAGGTGTTTTATGATTTCTTCCCCCATCTATCATGTTTATGACCTTCATATCATTCCTTCTTTGATTTCCACTTTTTTGGTTGCTCCGGCGGATATCCCTTACTAGGTGAGCTAACTTTCCTGATGCTACAACTTCTTCAATTTGCTTTTTTAACTGATAGCAATCATTAGTATTGTGTCCCCTATCCCTGTGGTAATCACAAAATTTGTTCAGGTTTTGCTTTTTTGGAATTCCAATCAAGGGTGGTGGTTCTGAGAAACTTATGCCTTCCATGGCCAAGATTTCCTTCAGAGTTTTTGTGAGTGGAGTAAAAGTATCCCTTCTGGGATACGCTGTATACACTCATATATTTCTGAGCATCTCCCTTGGTCCATTCATGTTTCTTGCCTTTTCTTGTCCTCCGGACTAGACCGAACTAGTGTTTCCTTTATATCCCTGAAAGGGACGGACCATCTATGTTGAACCTGCTGCCATTTCTCCTTGAATGAAAGATCTGACCCTTTCAAACATTTCATCCACCGTCTTGGGAATTTTGTCATTGAGCTTTTTTGCAAGTTTTGGATGGCCATGGCCATGCATGAAAGCTGAGATGCGTAGAACCGGGGGAACCCCTTTTATGTGCGAACTTTTGGACTTGAATCGATCCATAAAAGTTTGCAGGCTCTTGTTTTGTCTCCTCTTGATGCCGTGAATCTTTGTGGGGTCTTTGGCATATCTTTTTTGCTATGAAAATTCTTCCAAGAACTTCTGGCTTAACTCCTCAAAACTGTCCACACTTTTTGGGTCCAAATCGTCAAACTAGTTCCTTGCCGCTCCACCTAAGGTTGGCTGAATATTTTGCACTAAATGGGCATCAGTCATTCTTTTTGTTCAGCTACAGCTGAGAAGATGCTTAAATGATCCTTCGGATCTTTGTTTCCTTCATAAACCCTAATGTTTCTAGGGAGCTTGGCCCTCCGGTAGTATTTGAAACTGGTGATTCTTGGGGTAAAAGGAGTGGGTTTGGGTATTTCATAGGGCGAATTCAAATCTTCACAAGTATCTTCTGAACCTTCATCATACTCTGAGTCTGTGCTTGTTTCTTAGTATTCTGACCTTCTTTCTTTGGGTTTGGATTTCTTCCATCTGGCTCTTTCTTTAGTTCGGCTTCGGTTCTCCAACCTTTTTGACCTTCTCCGGCGTGATGGTTCTTTGTCTTTGGAGAGACCCTTCTGACCTTTACCGCTGGAATAGGTTTTACCACGCGTGTCAAACGTGCCGGTGGACTCAAGAGAGAATCAATCAGAAAAGCTCTTTGTCCTTGACCTATCCGGAGCTTCTTTCCCAGAGTCGACGTAAACGAGTTTTCTTGGTGTTGCCTTTGCCTTGGCTTGATGGTCCAGCTCCTTAATCATTGTTCTCAAGACGTCAATGTTTTCCTTAACGAAAGCCAGAGAAAGAGGGGGGTTGTTTGAGTCTGAAAGATTGGTTCAGTAGGCCCTTTTTGGGTTTTTGTTCCTGCGTCTCTCATTTCTGTCCCTCGGACCTCCTCTTCCATTAGTTGTGAGTCAAACATGTTTTTCGCTTTCTTTCAACTCAGGTAGAATGGGACAAGGGTCCTACGGATGGCGCCAAATGTTGAGGTAAATTTACGTAGGCTTTTTGAGCTTGGTAAAAGAGACCTCAACGTGGATGAATATCTGGGTCAGCAGGCTCCTTCAGAGTGGACTCCTATGTATCCTAGCTGAAAATAAGAGAGAACAACGTTAGCTCGCCCCGGGGTGTTAATCCGAGACCAACTCCGGTGTAAGAGTAAGTATGGAGTAATGGCGATATGAGAGAATTATGGAGAATATATAAAATGTGATCCGGAGTAGGTGTTTTATCCTGGCTTGGGGAAATGAGCTCCCCTCTTTATACTGTTTGGGGTTCACTACGAGACATAACCATGGGGCTTTTCCATGGTACTATTTTCGGCTACGTGTCATTCCAAGGATAGTGGTCCTAGGCAAGGACTGTACCTTTGTCGGTTTTTCCTTTGATACTGTTGTGCTAGGACGGGGCTAATGACTCCGGACCTGACATGTCCTTCGACACACCAACTTCCCCGGAGTTCTTTCAGTTACTCTGGACCTAACACGTCCTTCGACATGCCAGCTTCTCCGGAGTACTTATCCGGTTTGGCCCGTGCTAGTTTGGCAAAGGTATTCAAGCTACAATTCTTCTCCGGAAGTTCTGAGAGAGACTACACCTCATCACATGTCTTGGATACAATCATAATGATACACCAACCAAGGTCGTCTCGTATATTTCGGAGACCTAAAGCGAAAATATGATTTAGGAACAAATATCTAAAATTTCAGATAAAGGTTTTATTTATCTGAATATTAGGATCCAAATATTTTGAATTTTTGTAAAACTTCTATATGAGTTCCAAAGTGAAAATTTGTATATCTTGGTTTTCGAATAATTTCCAATCAAAATTTCGAATATCTGAATATGGATATTGTTTAATACACTTAGTTGTAGTATTTTCTTTTAATGTCTTTTAGATCAAGTATTGTCATTTTTTATTTCATTCATATTAGGAAGTATTTAGAAGTTGTGTCATATACTTCAATAAATCTTTGAAAGTCGGAGATAAAATAGTAAGCATAAAACTCAAGATATATATATGTATATGCGCTTAGAATTTGGAGGCCTTAAAAATTCGGAGGCTTAAAGTGGTAGATTTAGTAGTTTTACCATCGAGACACTTATGAAACCTTTAATGTGTGTGTTTACAACACAGATTACAAAGCATAAGGAGTTAAACTTACAACTTGTCATAGATAACTTCAATGAGATAAATGTACTTAGACAAGGAGGTTTCAAGAAGGTTTGTAAAGGATTTCTTGAAGACAATACAAAAGTTGTTGTGGAAAGGTTAACTGATTATGAGAGTCTAGGTGGAAATGCATGCTTTCAACGAGAAGCATAGATGATAAATGTGGTTGTGCAAAGGAATCACTTACGTTTCATTGGCTTTTGTACCACACCTACTGAGCGTTTGTTAATGTATCCCTATATACAAAACCTAAGTGTTACATATCACTTACGAGGTAAATTTGTTATCACTGTGAATGTTTGGATAAAATTTCTGTTGGATTATATCATTATTTCAGTTTTGAATAATCATTTTCATACCACCTGCAACAAAATTAATTGTCTTATTTTAAACTAAGACTTATGTTTCCAGTTTACAATCAAAGTGAGTGTTACCCCATACTTGACGAAGCATCCATAGATGAACCTGTAATATTTTTGTCTCCTGAATAGCTAAGAAGTTAACCTTTTACATAGGACACAAACGAACCCATCGCCTTTAATTAAGGTCTCCAAAACCTTGAACATTTATTGGAAGACAATTCATCTATTCTTAGTAAATTCTCCTTTATCAGTGATTAGAGAAGCAAGGGTATTTTCGTAACCCTTTATTTTAAGACCCAAATCCAAACTAACCTTTATCATTTCCTCTAATTGTTCGAGCATAGCGAAACCTGGTTGTTTGAGAGAGTCACCATTTCAAATTTTATGAAAAGATTCGGAGTTTCTGGAGTTTCAGAACAATGCAAATCAGTAACCTTACCACTCTTCTTTTTTATAAGAGAGTCCAACCCAAATGGATCGCTATGGGCATCTTGTTCAAACCCATAAATTTGTAAAGATCTTTAACAGCCATGTACCTTAGCCTCAAACACATGTTCATTATCATCAACATCATTGGTTTGAACATTTCCAGTATCATCCATTATATCCGCTACCGATTCTACATCAATTTCCTTAAAATTCTTATCCCCATTGATCATACTTTCCCATAGATCCCTCTTCGTTACTTTCGGAATCATTACCTACAAAAGTAGGCGTCCAACTACAAAGTTATCTAACCCGTATAACATAAGTAACGTTATTCAAATCACTAGTATGGAAGCAAACACCAGAAGTGCGTGGGAGGACTTTATACAAAGTCGTTTGTTAAGTCTATTACACCCATTAGTGTCATCCATAAAGAGTACTCCCCATTTACTACATATTTAACTGAAAGTATCATTATTCCATGCTCGAATGGGAACACCTTTAATCTCTAGCCATATGAGACGTTCCTCCACCAAAAAGTCATCATGCTAAGGCTTCAAGGTAGAGAACCATGTCATTACTCCTTTGTGATTAAAGAACTTGTTCCTAGCGTCCAGAGATGTAAAATAAAATAAAACCAATAGTCCTCCTAAATATTTATAATCCACTTCCAAGAACCTTCACTTAAACACATATTTCTTGTGTTTGAAATGGAGCGAAAGTCTTTGTAACAACCAAGTATTGCTAAAGGAAAGTCATTAGGGTTATCCAGCGATAATGTAATCAAAGGGTTTATCACCCCCACTGAAATGCCCCTTTCTTGACTCTTGCTTTGACCATAAATAAAAACTTTTCTGTAAAAACGACTTGACCTTGTGTCCCTTTTATAAGATAACAAAAATACATAACCATTCACTTCTTATAAGTATTACTAAATTAAACTAGACTTAATTATCTTCGAAACGCCGGGTGGCACGCCTTCTAACTCCTTACGGTTTGGTTTTTACGACAGAAACAAAACTGACCAGAAACTGCAGACTTGGATACGCCGTATCCATAGAATGGATATGCCGTATCCACCTTAATCCTTCAATACGCCATATCCATAAGTTGGATACGCCGTATTGAACCACCAGACCCAGAACCTGCAGAAACATCTGCAGGAAAGCCCTTTTTGACCCCAAACATGACTTCTAGGACTCAATACTGCCCAAAAACTTCCACAACCTATTACATATCATAAAACATCATTTCTAAATACATTAGCGGACTAAATGTCCCATAAACATGTACCTTGCGGGGTTTGCCAAGCACCTCGTTTTGACCCATTTGCATACACTTTAACAACCTACAAAACGATGACTCTTACCCATTATACAATCACATTTTCACGACACTTGACATTTAACAACATTCATTAACAAACCATTAAGACACACGGGGGATTCAACCTTGATATGAGCTCGGTAACTAGTACTAAGCTCCCGTGAACATCTTCATTTATCTATCCTCGCTTCCAAATCATAACCTTTTACCAACACTTTACCTTCTTTGCAATATACCTACAAAACATTTCAACTTAAACATGTAAGCGATAACGCTTAGTAAGTAAAACGGCAATAACATAATATTATGGATCATGAATCATATAAGTATCATTCACATTTAACTTAGTTTATTATACCATGCTTCACAAACACTTTTACATAGCACATAATACAAAATCACTCAAACACACAATAAGCTTTACATACCTTAATAGGTCTCAATTAGCTTAATCACAAACTTGGCTAGTTTTGCCAAACTAGCACTTATCTAACTCTTAATCCAATCATCATAGGTCAAAACCTCCTAAACCTTTACCATCAAATTCCACATAATACATAAATAATACAATCAACATAATTCATATTATAACCATTTTACTTACCTTAGCTCCAAGCTAAGCTTTTCATTAGCATCATCACCATCATCCAATGATTTCTATCCTAATGCCACAATCACATATATCATTAACACATTTAAAGAATAATATAATAAGGGTCTATACAACCTATAACTCACCCACTTCCATCCTTAATCATCATATGATCATATCTTGATCATATGATGAAGACCCCTAATTACTTTACATTTAATCATCAATTAACCTTAACCCATAATCATAAATACCTTAATATTTAGTTTAGAAACCCAATTACCCAAAACCCTCTAAATTGGTATATGAACCTTAACTTCTCAATTTACAATTAAACTTAGAATATAAGGTTACTTACTTGTGGGATTATTGTTATGCACTTAACTTTTGAATAGGAACCTTAATCTTTCACTAATTGATCATCTAGCTTTCTTGTTCTCCCTCTCTCTTTCTTCTTTCTTTCATCCCAACGGAAACACACAGAGAAATACCTCTAGAAATATCTAGAGGCTGTAATATATAAAATAAGGAGGTGACTGATTAAAAAGGGTTAATTAGTCATTCCTTTGGCCGACTTTACCAATACGCCATATCCATTCCCATGGATACGCCGTATCCAAACTAAGCTACCAATACTCCGTATTCATTAACTTTGATATGCCATATTTATTCTTATATCGATACGTCGTATTCAACCCTATCCAATACGGCGTATTGGTCTTGATAGACATAAGCTTAAGTCTCTTGACACATTTAGGCTACTAAAGTCTTAGCCAAACTTACCTAATGGCCTTTTCGTAAATTAAATTCTTAAAACAGGTTTTGAGGTGTTACAAATCTATCCTTCTTATTTAGATTTCGTCCCCAAAATCTCTTCGTCTATTATTAACCAAACACTTGGTGACATTTGATCCTTCATTCCATCCTAGTTCTTTCAAAATTTACTCAACTAGTTGCATCAACCTATGAGATTTTGCAGCTCTAACCATGCTTTAACACCACCAATTGCTCCTAACTGATTCTACTTGTCGCTCATTCCTATCCTACTTATACTTTTTCTAATGATAAGTGTCCTTTAGTTGACATTTACCATTTCCAATTTTATCATTTTAATAACTTTTTCTCTTATATTAATACGTTCTCATTCATTTCTTTTCTAAATCTTTTCTAAAGATATTTACATGTTACTTGAGAAATTTCGTTACCTCAATTTATCACTAGCCAACATTAGTTTATGCTCTCTTATTTATTATGATCATCTTGACATTCCTTTTATCATTTCCATTATCATACTTTACCTTCGTTACTTCTTTTTAGTTAATTCTCATCAAAGACTATAAGTCACTTTGAGGATTTTCAATACTTTTGTCTTCATAAATATAAACATCACTAATACTTTCACATTTCACTTAAGGGTGCTATTACAATTTCGCGACCTCCATATCCATCACTCACATTGCAACCATGCCATAAGGCATATTATAATCTCGATTTAACTTTTATCCTTCATCATATACTTCTAATGTCATAGACTTAGCCTTCTTCCTAAGGTCTCTACTAAAGGTCCTACTCAACTTCTTATTTTGCTTGTCTTATTTCCTATAATATCTAACTACTTTTAGACTCCTATTTTCTACTTTCTTAATTTCCCTCATGTTATGCTGAGAACATATAAGCCCACTCATCTATACTTCTTTATTTACATTAAGAAGGGTCCCAATCAATGCAAATAAAGAAATATAAACTTATGGTTCGGTGATTCATAATTTCTTTTTTTAAATGAAGAGGCGTCCCAATCCATTTAAATAATAAAATTATAAACCATCCTACTCATACATTTCTGACATAACACATAAACTTACTTAAGTCTTTATTACTTTCCATTATTCACATATCAATAACTCATTCATTCATTTCATTTTTTTATATCGTCTTTTGTAGTCTTGGATCTAATCTCCTTAACTTTTCCCGAAGGAAACTTGGCTCTCTCCCCGTTGGGATTAGCCCATTATTCATACCCTTACGGTATTATTAACATTTACTTTATACTTTAATAAGCTTGGCCAAGCTCGATGATATCATAAGGTTCATCATTACCATTAGGCTACCCCAAGGGTACCATTACATTTTGCAATGGATCCAAGCTACGTTTAATTTTATCATTCTTTACTTCTTGTCATTTACATACTTTTCTAATCTTTCCATTTCCCCTTTTTATTACCTTACGCAATTTTAGCTCACACTTTATATTCTTTCATTTTAGTACACAAGATTCAAGTGGTACTTGTTATTCTTTTGTATTTCATACACTTATAAATTTCTTGTTTTCATGTCACTTCACGTTGAACTCAATATCAAATTTTATACCAATATATATCCTTTATTTCATTGAGGTCTTTCATATGCATGACCCTCATTCTCTATCATTCATTTAATACGATTAGCATCATTTAAAATTTCTAGCGCGACTCTTCTTAAATATCATTCATACATAACCATGTCATTCTTTTGCATTATACTTTATTGTATTTTCCACATTATATAATTTATCATACTTTATCCCTTTATTAGTAATTCATATAAGCGCTTTATCTCAATACAATAATTCTTCATTTGAAAACTTTCTCATAGCTCAAACATCTTCTCATTATCTAGCTCATATTTACATACTTTCGTCATTACTTATTAAAATGCCGTCCTATGCATTTATCTTAGCTTAAGCATTTCTTAATCTCATGTCATCATATACATACCATATGTTACTTAGACATATAATCAACATAGCATAGATCTCACATTATATAAATATATATTCCTACATTTAACATTTACTTTCATTACATAATAATTTTCACATAAACAGCCTTTTCATAACTTAAACGTTTACACATTTACTTAGCTCCTGCTTCTCCTTTTATCATGTCATCTCACATTCCTATAACATTTAGACATATAAGTAACTTTCATAGACTTACATTAACATCTTCAATTATAACTTTCCTAATAAGCGCTTAACATTCTAATCAAAATCAAAATCATATAATCAATAACCAAAACACATTTCATAACCATTAATATGTCTAAGCATCATCATTCTATTTGCCGCAAGCACTTAACTACCTTATACTAAGGCATTCGCATTCTTCGTTCATTAAACTTACGACCTACGCATCTATAAGTGGTCTAAGTTTAGGCAACCTATAGTGGAAACCTACTTCTCTTAGACCGAAGCTCTGATACCAAGTTGAAACGCCCCTTTCCATACTTACATTTGACCATAAATAAAAACTTTTCCGCGAAAATGACTTGACCTTGTATCCTTTTTATAAGATAACCAAAATACATAACCATCCACTTCTTATAAGTATTACTAAATTAAACTAGACTCAATTATCTTTGAAACGTCGGGTGGCACGCCTTCTAACTCCTTACGATTTGGTTTTTATGACAGAAACGAAACTGACCAGAAACTGCAGGCTTGGATATGCCGTATCCATAGAATGGATACGCCGTATCCACCTTAATCCTTCAATATGCCATATCCATAAGTTGGATACGCCGTATTAAACCACCAGACCCAGAACCTATAGAAACATCTGCGGAAACCCCTTTTTGACCCCAAACATGGCTTCTAGGACTCGATACTTCCCAAAAACTTCCAGAACCCATTACATATCATAAAACATCATTTCTAAATACATTAGCGGACTAAATGTCCCATAAACATGTACCTTACGGGGTTTTCCAAACACCCCGTTTTAACCCATTTGCATACACTTTAACAACCTACAAAACAATGACTCTTACCCATTATACAATCATATTTTCACGACACTTGACATTCAACAACATTCATTAATAAACCATTAAGGCACGAGGGGGTTCAACCTTGATATGAGCTCGGTAACTAGTACTAAGCTCCTATGAACATCTTCATTTATCTATCCTCGCTTCCAAATCATAACCTTTTACCAACACTTTACCTTCTTCGCAATATACCTAATAAACATTTTAACTTAAACATGTAAGCGATAACGCTTAGTAAGTAAAACGACAATAACATAATATTATGGATCATGAATCATATAAGTATCATTCACATTTAACTTAGTCCATTATGCCATGCTTCACAATCACTTTCACATAGCACATAATACAAAATCACTCAAACACACAATAAGCTTTACATACCTTAATTGGTCTCAATTAGCTTAATCACAGACTTGGCTAGTTTTGCCAAACTAGCACTTATCTAACTCTTAATCCAATCATCATAGGTAAAAACCTCCTAAACCTTTACCATCAAATTCCACATAATACATATATAATACAATCAACATAATTCATATTATAACCATTTTACTCACCTTAGCTCCAAGCTAAGCTTTTCATTAGCATCATCACCATCATCCAATGCTTTTCATCCTAATGCCACAATCACATATATTATTAACATGTTTAAAGAATACTATAATAGGGGTCTATAAAACCTATAACTCGCCCACTTCCATTTTTAATCATCATACGATCATATCTTGATCATATGATGAAGACCCCTAATTATTTTACATTTAATCATCAATTAACCTTAACCCATAATCATAAATACCTTAATATTTAGTTTAGAAACCCAATTACCCAAAACCCCCAAATTGGTATATGAACCCTAACTTCTCAATTTACAATTAAACTTAAAATATAAGGTTACTTACTTGTGGGATTATTATTATGCACTTAACTCTTGAATAGGAACCTTAATCTTTCACTAATTGATCATCTAGCTTTCTTGTTCTCCCTCTCTCTTTCTTCTTTCTTTCATCCCAACAGAAACACACATAGAAATGCCTCTGGAAATATCCAGAGGCTGTAATATATAAAATAATGTGGTGACTCATCAAAAAGGGTAATTTAGTCATTTCCTTTAGCCGACTTTACCAATACGTCATATCCATTCCCATGGATACGCCGTATCCAAACTAAGCTACAAATACTTCGTATTCATTCACTTTGATATGCCATATTCATTCTTATATCGATACGTCATATTTAACCCTATCCAATACGGCGTATTGGTCTTGACAGACAGAAGATTAAGTCTCTTGACACATTTAGGCTACTAAAGTCTTAGTCAAACTTACCTAATGGCCTTTTCGTAAATTAAATACTTAAAAACAGGTTTTGAGGTGTTACACTCACTTGGTTCTTGATTAGTTCTAGGAGCCTTACCACTACTGTTTAAATACGCCTTAGCAACATTTACATACGATGTATCCTTATTGAAATAAGAAACAATACGATAATTATTAAGGATCGGGGTAACAACCTTAGCACGAGCATGAGAAGGTTTCGCATCCACCTTTCTATCAAACCTAGCTACATTAGCATGCAAACGTAGCTTTCCAATCCATACATTAGACAACGAGTTAATTAGGGTTTCTGAATTTGACACCTTGATAAAACGATAAAACCTAAACATCTGCCCTAATTTATTCTTATGTTTGACAATATAAACATCCACAAGAGTCCCCACCTTACCGAAAATGTTCCAAAGTTCTTGTACTGTTAAGTAAGAAGGAAAGTTGGACACATACACAGTTAAAGAAATCTTTTATAAATCATCCGCGATAGAAGTTTATGTATGTGGGAATTTTAGTCTGTACAACACTGATCGGTGTTTCTTTCGAGTAACTTCCTTCCATCTGTAATCACCCATAGAATAGGTCTAAAAATGGATTGATTAAATGAAAACAAAAAGATGACAAGTGAAAAAATAAAACCCTAAACAATCGATCCGAGCCCTATGGTTCAAAGCAATCATCCTGTAAGAAACTTCGTTATGAGATTGATCACAAAGTGAAACTACTCAAATAACAGGGCCTTAGCAGTATTAGGAAAGATGAAAGGTAATAGATCAGAGGAATTTTAAGGTTTAAAAGAAGGTTCGGCGTCGGGGATCTTCGTATCAATTTCTTTCCTGCTCTTTACCCCCAATGTCAGTATATCCGTTTCACCTATCATGCATAATCTAAATTAAAAATGGACTATGTCTCATGTACGATTCTATATTAAACCATCATATGAATATTCCATATTTAAGAATTGCAAAGAGAAGTTATATGGTCCAAAAAGCGTTATATGATCTGCACTTTCGAAATGGTTGGGACGAAAGTTCTAATTTGACCAAAGGTTATGGACAATCTATGCAATTTACTCTAATACATAAATACATCAAATGAAAACACATCTAAAACTCAATTCAAATATATAGATTTTGCAATAAATATTATATAAAAATAGGATTGAGATTATCTAAAGTTCATATGAACTTTACCGGTAAAGTTCTCTCATAAAAATAAAGTTAACCGGGTCCCTAAGTAGACCCCACTGTTATGTTTGTAAAAAAACTTTACCGACAAAGTTCATATGAAATTTAGAGGATTTCAATCCATAAAAATAACAATTGCGGTGTGTTCTTGAGTTTTTTCATTAAAGAAAAGTAAAAAATAAATAAAAGTAAAGATTTTTAGCTTAATAGTAGGAAGAAACATTTTACTTTTAAAATCAACTAAATTACCCTTTTTCATTCTTTTTTTTCTCGAAAACACAATTTTTTTTGTTTCACTTAGTTTTTTTATTAATTTCCTTTTTTAAATAATAATCCAGAACCAGAGTTTATATCAAAATAAGTTAAAAGTAGACTAGAGTAAACACGTTTGATAGTAACACATATTCTTAAAAAGTGAATATGATGACGTGGCAATAAAAACCCGTATAAACCCTAGTCACATCTCCTGCGATCCGAAATCCATCTTCTTCGGTGGGCGGATCTTTTTCACAAGTATTCATCCCTCAACCTTTCATTAGTGTTTGGATACTTACTAAAATTGTTATATTGGTTGTTCCAAACACCCCCTAAAATGTGTAAAATAATTAAGGATTGCTTATTTTAAACGACCCATTTGCTATTTGGCTTTTTTTTCTTTTTAAAAGCATATGATTAGGATTTGCATGTTAAGTGGTTGTTTGTTAAGCAGCTTGTATTTTAATGTCTAAAGTGGGTATTTGTTTAAACTTATTTCTGTGCTTCTCAGCTTATGTGGGTTTGGCTTATGTTTCATAACCCCAATTTTACTGGCTTATTTTGTAACTTGTATAAGCTTGTATAAGCCCATAAATTTCAAAAACTAGGCAAGAAAAATAAGCTTATGAAACATAAGCCCAACAAATAAGCTTAAACAAACACCCCCTAAATAAGATCTTTCAGAAAGGCACCTTAACCCATAAGCTGTTTCGGTATTTAAACAGCTTATTGAGTTTTGAGAATACAACAAGGTCACCTAAACACCCCGCTAAACGCTAATTTAGGGTGTTTTGAACATATTTGGTTAGCATCTGCTCAAGGTAGTCAAAAGCGAGCTATTAGGCGCTAAGGCAAGGTGTTTTTCAATAATAAGGCCATGCGTTTTTTTAGAAAAACAAAAGCGTCACTTTGTCACTAAGGCAGTCATTCAATCAGGTTAATCCTCGAGTTTAGTTTAACTGATTACATAGTTAACCCTCTAATATACTACTTGTATTATAAATACTAGTGATCAGGATTAGTTGTTGAGCAAGAAGGATTGACTTAGGGTAATTGCTAGTAGCCGAGACATTATACTAGAAGAAATGCATCGTCATCTAAAAGTAGGGCGACATGAATTCGACGAGAATCTTGTAGATGAAGATGATATAGTAGATTTTGCAAATGATGAGGAAATAGGAAATGATGACTTAGCCGATGATTATTCTCAATAAAGATAGTAGACTTTGAGTATTTGATTAAACTTCTTGATGCTTGGTGTTTTTCTACTAGAAATGAAGATTTAAGGTAAGAATGTTTTTGTTTAATCAATGTTTTCAAATTAGACATAATCATATATTCATATGCATAAAGGATAAAAAGTCGCCTCTCGACTTACTCTCTAGGGAAGGGAAGGCACATTATTATAAGGTCGCTTTCGCCTTTAACTACTTTGCATCTGCTTGTTTTAGTGTAAAAAGCATTTAAAATAAGCAATATCAAATTCAATTGATAAGCAGTTTGGATAAATGAAGAAATATGTTTATCCTCATGTTCATTCAATTTTTCAAACTAGTAATTAACTTGTTAGATACAAAATTGCATTTATATGCTTCTGCATAAAAACGTAAGCTGTTTAAATAAGGCTATTTCAAACACCTTATTCATACAATAATGAAAGACCATTCTATGCTATGATGTATTAGTCTTTAACTGGTTTGAATTATGCAAACACAATAGATATCAAACATAAATCCGAAGCATGTTTAATCATACCATCTCCTCCAATTCGACTTTGTTTGTTGCTGCTAAATGTTTATTATAGATGTAAGTTGGCTATATGACATAGTTTAATTCTTAATGCCAAAACTCAGGTTAATACAAACCCAAATAAACTTAACCAATAATATTCTACACCCACTCTAATAAGTGTTTAGGTTAATCCAAATTTAGGTTTGTGTCAGATCATAAGATTCAGGTAGTTGGATACCTTTTATTATGATAAGGTGAACAAATTTCAACCATTTTGATTTGAAAAACATTTCTCTAATGTCCAAACTTATAGAACCCACCACACTCACGTTACTTTCACATGCCACAATTTTTGCTTTCTGACTCGGATGGCTTGTTTTCATTTTCGCATAAACCTTTAATATATGTATAGAAAAAAAAAGTAACTCCTAATACCGTCTTCCACGGGTATGGGTCCCAATACCATCTTCCACAGTGTATGGGGGAGGTTGAGACGTAGATAGCCCTACCCCTACCAAAGGTAGAGAGGCTGCTTTCTATTCTACCAAGGTAGAAAAGGACCTCCGGCCTTATAGGGGGTGAATTCAGTCTTTGTATTATTTTTCACAGTGTATGTATATGTGTTTTGTATTATTTTTCATGTGTATGAATTTAGTCTTGTTATTGTTTGTCTAATTCATCATTTAGAGTTTTGATTCTTATAGTAAATGTGAAAATAATTAGTTACCTAAGCTGAAAATTCAATTATGCAATATGTCACTATGGTTACAGGAGATAGTCCAATACCCAAAATTTCTCTGGTCTGTCATCGATGATGTCGGATTTGCCTGATGTGTTATCTATTACCTGTTAGAACATTAAGCTTCAACACTTGACAATATTTAAATGAAGTTCTAATGTATTTTAAGAGCCTGCAATATTATCTAGAAGATATGTAGCTAATAGATGGATGTTTTCTTTGGTTGAGCTCTATTCATAAACAAATCTTTACACGATCCATACCCTTTTTATTTAAAACCTAACATACTCGTGAGTACACCGTCTGCTTTTTCCATCGGTTTTGCCTCTAAGTTAGCACAGTAACCCCCTTTAAAATACTGTGCTTTGACTTTGTGAAAACCTAAATATTATTTACCTTGTATGGGATTACACCATATGAATGTGTTCTCATAGAATGAACTTTATGGACATGCCCTGTCAAGTGTGTATAAAAGACGAGGTTTACTTCCACTGAAAACACAGCAACAATAACATTACTAGTATCAAACCCCATCCCCTCCCACTTTAACTTTCTGAATTCGATTCATCCACAACACTCAAAGAAGTCCACCATTTTAACTTGCAATCTTTATTATACCCCATAAACTTGAAAACCCTAAACCATACTCGTCTTCTTTGGGTTTTGTTTGAACGAACATCCAGCATTCATGACGACCTACCCACAGGCAACAAGTTCGTTATTGGTTACGAGTAAAGACAAAGTTGGTTAGACTTGTGACTTATCAAGAAGGGGACGAATTGGGTTATAACGAGTTTAGGGTTTCTATTTTTTCCATTAGATTAAGTTCGGTGCACATCTCCCTTCGTGTCACTGTGAGTTCACACTTTCCTATTCCTTGAGTTAAATTGCATATGTTTCGTCCTTAGTAATGCTTGAAAATATTTGGGGTTAATGTCAAATGGGAAATTTAGGTACGTTAAGTATATGCACAGTGATAGTTATTTTCGCAGTCTTAGGGCTTCTTAGTCCAGTTTTTAGTGAAAGTGAGTCCTTTTACTTCTTTTCACCATGTCACTATAATACACTAATCACGCACCCTCTTTGTGCCATGACTAGTTGCGAACAAACCATAGTAAGGGACCGTAATCGTAAGTTATAAATTGTAGAAACGCTTGGCCAAAGGTTGCTATGCAATCGCATACAAAACCCCTTTAAACTACCTGCGGATATACAATCCTTTTTACAACAACTTGTAGTAGATGGCAGTTTGGGTCGTAGCCATTCTAGGGTAAAACACAACTAGTAAACGCGCCCCATAAATCTAGAAATTATTTGTAAATTATAGTTGACCCGATAAGCTTTATATAGTAATTCGAATCATTGAAAATGGTTAAGAAACAAGTAAGTTAGGGCCCTCTAAAAACTCTAGGAAGACCATGCGTGCGTTACCCTTTCCTTGTAAACAGCCAGTGTAACCAATTTTGTTGAATTATTGTGACGATTTTACTATAAGAAATAGTGAACCAAGTTTTGTTAAATAAAGTCCAACGAGCTAGCTTTAAGTCAGAATAGGAATCACTCGGTTTCATTAAATAACCAGCCCGCAATTTAAGCTTAAAAAGGCACGTTCATCCTTGTCTCGCATTTTGTCGAAGCACCTTTGTGTGCCTCAGCCGCTATTGCAAGCATACACACACATTCTCGACCCATTATTTCGACCTAGATAATGACACCCCTTGCAAATCTTTTATAAAAGGTAAATTATAAACGGCGCAACCCCCCAACCTAGTTTTCAGGGTACTTTTACCTTACCCTAGGTCGAGTATCTAAGTCACAAAATTAAGACCAAATTACTGTCCACGCAATCAGCACATACTGAAAAAATAAGGCCCATTATATTTTCTAAAGTCTGGTGAAACAGCTTGGCGACCGTAAATGTTTTAGCACCATTTTTAACTACTCTTAAACGACGTTTTTTTTAGCCGAATTTATTAACGGAAGTTGTTAGATTTCCCAGCGGAGATTTCAAATGTATTTTTACTTTTCCATATAGTCAAATAACGAAGGCAGAATTTAGTTGTAGAACTCTACTACACCTTATGTTAAAACTTAGTAAATTATAAGTTTAATTCAAAAGGAAAACGTTAATGTTTCATCTAATTGTTTAACGTACTTAGAGACCAAACCAAGGGCTGACCTAAACTAATAATTTAAAGTATAGACGACCTAGTTTTTTAAAAGTCCAAAGTCATAAATTATATACTTACGGTTTGACCACGTTGGCCTGATTAAGTTGACTATTTTAAAATGAGAAACTCGCTTTTCAATATCATTAATTCAAGTATATTCAAGCACACACTAGGGACAAGATGCTAGTTTTTATTATTATTTTTTCGTTTAGTGAATATGTATTATTTATTCATAGGTTGCTGATAAGGTCTTTTGCATCGTTTTTCGTGCCATTGCTTTGCTTTTACATTATCAATACTTACTGTGAGTTCATAGTCCCCATGTTTTACTATATCAATGATTTACAAACTTTTGGGGTGGAAACATGCTTTTGTTTTTACAAAAATGGACGTAAGTGTACATTTTACATGATTAGTGTTTGCCTAAGTTGCTACGATAAACCCTTTAAGCCCTATTATCATGAACTGTCATATTACTTTGTTTGTGAGCTGCGAATGTTATAAATAGATTATTGGGGTTGACATCCCATCTGGAGTGAGTACGCTCTCACTGGCATATGTCACGGAGAGAACATACGGGATGCTTTTATACCGTGTCGGATAGGAATTGTTGAGGGTTATTAAAACTTCATCCGGGCATGGGCAATATTTATATTGCATTCATACATGTCGAGCTTCGGTGTCATGAGCTTAGGGAAATGTAATTACATTTGTGATGTTTGCATTTGTTGCATTATCATACACTAGAAATCTTACGGTCCTACATTTCATTTACATAAACCTATGAATTCACCAACTTTATGTTGACATTTTAAGCATGTTTTTCTCAGGTCAATGATGCACGAGGTGCACAAGATACATTGGGATAGTCTTTTGGGTGTCATGCATAAAGATTTAGAGTCATTATATTTCGGGACGATTATTATGATCTAGAATCTTTATTTCAAATGTTGAACTAATTAAGCCTTCGTGCCTTGTATCAAACAATTTCAATAAATCCAATGTATCATATTTTAAACGGCTCTTTTTGAGGTCGTTCTCATATCTTGTGCTATTGATCTGTAATGTAACGCTCCCGGATACACATTATTCCTCTGCGACCCAATTTGAGGGTGTTACAGAGTGGTATCAGAGCCAAGGTTATAAAGAACCAGGTCAAATGTTTTTACTTGGACTATAACCGTTTTCAAACATTGCATCATAAAAAGGGATTTTATGGGACATTCAATCATACATTACTAGTTGCATTAGTTGGGTATACTAGATGCTGCATGATTTACATACGTGTTATAATATATTAAGTATATTATTATCGGTCTTATATATGTACTAATGTAAACTCTGTTTGAGTGTTACAGATTCAGTCATGTCTTTGGCATCATCTATGGTTACCTACACATCCGTCGATACCGATTCTGAGCCAGGGAGGGCATTTTGGCCAGCTGACGAGGAGCTGTCCGATGGAGGTTCCCCCTGGGTCATCGTATACGGATACGATGGACTTCCCATTTAGCCAGTAGCCCCACCCTCACCGGATTACATACCAGGACCAGAGGATCCACAGGCTCCACTAGTTCCACAAGACGAGGACGAGCGTGAGCCTATGTTCGTACAGGCACATGGTCCTGACTACATACCAGAGCCTATATACCCTGAGTATATACCATTAGAGGATGAGCATGTATTCCCAGCTGAGGAGCAGCCATTACATCCTGTTGATTCACCTATTGCCCTGTCTCCAGGGTATGTAGCTGACTCCGATCCGGAGGAGGATCCGGAGGAGGACTCCAAGGAGGAGCATGCTAATTATCTTGCATATGGAGGGGATGATGATGATGATGATGACACTAATGATGAGGATGAGGAGCCCTTCGAGGAGGAGGAGGAGCACCTAGCTCCGGCCGACCCTTTTGATGTACCTATTGTTGACCCTGTTCCTTCAGCAGGAGATACAGAGGAACTTGAGGCTGATGAGCCCGCACCTACACCACCATTACCCCCAGCATATCATACCACTGCTAGGATATCTATCCGACCAGAGGCACCTATACTATTGCCACCTGAGGAGGAGTTCAAGAGACTCATTGCCTTACTTACACCACCACCATCACCACCCACTGTAGAGGAATGCCTTGCTCGGTGTTTAGCTGCACCCGCACTTCCATCATCACCACTTCCTAGATTACCTCACCCATATGGTAGCCCTAACCATGTACGTGCACCCCTAGGCTTCAAAGTTACCATGGGTAGATTGAGAGCCTCATCACCATTACCACCACCCGTGCCCACATCATTACCACTACCATCACCTCCACTACCACCTCTACCATCATCACTACTACCACCACTACTAGACTTATTGTTCATACCACCAGTCGACCGCAGGGAGGATATTCTTGAGGCCGAACTACCACCTCATAAGAGGTTATGTCTTACTACTCCCGCATCGAGATATGAAGTGGGGGAGAGTTCGACTGCTGTCCCTAGGCCTACTAAAGGTCATAGGGTAGATTATGGGTTTGTCGGCACTCTGGATGCCAAAGCCAGACGACAGAGAGCCGAGACAGTCGGCTATGGGATCAGATATACTTGGGTAGACCCAAGAGAGGCTACTAAGGAGATAGCACCGGTGACCCTTGAAGGGGTCAACACTAGGGTAACTGAGCTTACTGCAGTTCAGGAGCAAGACACCCAGGAGATTTATGTTGTGATTGAGGATACCCAGGATCGGTAGACTCAGATATATTAGACGGTTGAGGCATTGGTCGATGATAGGCAGTACCACTATGAGACTGCCCGACTCTTAGATCAGGGGGCTCTAGTCTCCCGAGAGGCTTAGGCACACTCTATGGGACTTAGTTTGGCTGTCCACTATGAGCTTCAGGGATACAGGACCTACATTTGGACACAGGATTACCATATGGATGTGCAGGATTCGTTGATAGCAGCCCTGACTGCACAGGTTTCATCACTGCAGGGACATTTAGCGACGGCTCTAGGCGAGATTCGAGCACTTCAGGCTAGAGAGCAGGCTCGTGCAGGTGCTCCCGAGGGCACCGGTAGTAGTTCCTAGATTTATTTTCATGTTTATAGCTATCATTTGTAGCCGGCTAAGTATTATAGGTTTCATTCCCAGCTAGCACGGTAGTAGGACCTGTATTTTTTTTATTTCTTGTATCGAACAAATCATATATGTTTTCCAACTATATATGAGATGTTGTATTATGTTATATTGATCTCAATTATGTGATGTGTTGTGATCCCAGTCATGTTATATAATCATTGTGTGATGTGATCTTATTATATATTGTACCCATGTCATGTTGTGAGGTTTATGAAAACTCACGTATTTTATTGTTGTGATCTAGAACAATATGCCACCAAAAAGAACCTCTGTTGCTACAAAAACTGCAAGGGCTGCTGCTGTTGCCGCTGTTGCGGCTGCTGCCCCAATGACTGCTGCCGCTGTTGAGCAACTGGTCGCTGACAGACTTTCC